>JAZFAU010000469.1:2500-131243 GCA_037178615.1 Dione vanillae | reverse complement strand
ATAAGAACTGTGTATTGGCTTTTACACTACTTCTATATGATTAAATATTTTTTTAGTAAACATATAAACATACGTAGCAGAATTTGAACCTCCGCCTTCTGGACACAGGACCGCTGTGGCGCAGAGGCACAACGTCTGTCTGTGTAGGTCACAGCTTGTGGTTTCGATTTTCAATCGGAGAAAACAAATTATTTTCTTTTTTGTCGTTCTAGAAACAAGGCCAAGGCGCTACGTTGATTTGAAACTAAGGGCAGAAAATGTCTATATTCCGATTGCCTACGATTGTTCTGTATACCATACTGTGAGGGGGATATAGCTAGGCTTGGGATAGCTCTTATGATGAACGGATATTATTGTATTTAATTTCGTCTAAAAAAGTCCTTTATTTATTTCTCATAATTCAGGTAGACGTAAAGACAGAATGACAATTTAGATATGAAATCCAAAAAACTTAAAACTGTATAAGGAAAAAAGTTTTTTTTTTCCCAAAAAAAACAAAAAGGTTGTTTGTGTTACTTTAATTTCACTGTCACATAAACATATAAAATTTACCTTGTTCATTAAAAATTAGTACGTACACTGCGTACTTAATGAAATTTATTTTAGACTTTATTGTATGAAACGCGCGTTAAAATAACTTAAGTTAAAAATATTTAAAATTGTCACATAAAGATTAAAAGTGGGGAAGAGAGTGTTTCAACACTAAGTTTCCATGGTTCCTGCAGTTTTCTCTCTCTTTCCTGTTATGAGCAGGATAAAGCGTGAAGCTGAAAAATGTGCATGTCGTTTTTATTTGTGTACTTCTACTATTAGCCAGTTGGCGAATACTCGATCAAAAACGAGGAATTTCAATTTTTAGATTTTTCAGGATCATTCGTTCAAATGAATTAAATTCAAACTGTGTTTTAATAAGCTATATTAAAGAAATACAAGTTTTGTCTGGTCATTATTATTTTTAATGCAACAAAGAAAATATCGCTTCATAAAGAAAGAAAAATTATACGTAGAAGGCGAAACATTTTGTCTAACAAACTGAATGATATGAAAATAACAGCCCTTATTTCTATATCTTACAACCACTGTTTTTTGTATAAAAATTAAGCTTTGTTATGATAATGTAATCATTAATCATATCACGTATCACGATTTATGATTTTTTATAAAGTACACCCTCCATAATAGCTTATTCTTTTCTTTTTTGTGTATTTATTCATAAATCAGGAAAATGTTAGGACTTCTACGTGATATATACTGTCTTTGGTTACATTTTAGGGTTGCGTTTTAGAGTTGCTGTACTTGTTAACGAAGAAAAAGGATTCTTATGGGTTAGTTGGGCAAGTTTTTAAATATCAAGTGTTACAGTTCCCTAAAAAACAGAAAAAGTCATGTTTCTATATAGCAATGAAAATATAAGAATTATTATATTTTGCAGCATATATGAAAGCTAGACCTGTAGAGTGAAAACTGTTCATGTACAACTAAAAAAATACCAGAGATGTTAAAACTTGAAAAAAAAATAATTTGAAATATATAGTAATATCACAGAAAAAACCATTACTAACAATGTATTTATAGTATAATCATATAAAACTAGTGCTTTCGCCCGAAATTTTATTGATTTTATAGTTGTACTTTTCGTTGACCTACCATCATGAAATTAGTAAGGAACGATGCGGGAGGGAAATATTACTGAAATTTATTCATAGTGTTATTTTGTTTAATTAAGAGCCATAAAGACTACACTTTTATCTTACTACATTGTGAAAATAATATTTTTTTAGGCTTCATACTTTATCCTGCTCATAGCAACGTAGATAAAAGAAACCGAAGAAACCTTAAAAACCTAGTGTTAGACACTTCGGTCTCCGCTTTCCAACATTTTGAGGCATTGCATGATGAGAGGCGAAACTCAACGTCACGCTTGCGTAGTAACCAGAGCGAAGAAATGGAAATAAGAAATTCATCACCGCCGGATCGAATGTTATAAGTCATCGTGCTTAAATAAAGACGCTGCTTGAGACACGATCGCCGAAATCAAAATATAACTACATACATATAAGCATATTATACACAATTTATTCATATATTATTTTAACATAACAAAGCAAAGCCTTTATCCGATTTAGAATGGACTCGTACGTTAGTGTTCGTACACTGCATTTCCACATTTCCGTCAAATTTTTTATTTCTTTGATTAGCGAATGAATGCCTTAAAAATAATAAAATTCTTATTTGGCTCTACTATTACATTGACTACTGGAATACAGTGTATACCGTTTGCTTAGCTCATTTAATCGGTATTCTTGCATTTAGTACTCTTTTACAATACGTATATATTTTTATTTTTTGTCTTTACAAATCTTTGTCTGAAATGTTTTAAACATTTGTCTATAAAACACTGTATGCAATTTGTTTTGGTAACGTTAAGATTAAAACGTTTTCTTCTCGTAAATCTCGATCCTGTGGATATTTCGGGATAGAAAATTCCTAAGCTGCAGCCTTCTTAATCTTTTAATGGTAGTTTTATAATAATCAGTTCAGCTGTTCTGAAGATTAGCCGGGTAAATAGAAAGAGAGAGACAAAAAGTCAAATTCTTGTTTTGTCTGTTAGTACTCTATATAAATAACGGCATGAACGGGATAAAGCTCAGTGGTTTTGATATCAAGAATGGGCAATCCGATTTTATTTATATACGTATGTATGGATATTCTATAATCGTAGGTTCGATTTCCACTCCAGAAAACGTTATTTTCACTCAGGTACCATGACAAAGCGTGGTGTTGACTTCTGAAACTAAATTCCTAACGTTAGATTCTCTCTATCTACTCTGGTATGCAGGATGTCGATGAACCCGCGACCTTAAAATTGAAGCATATTTTTAACTAATTTTCATTAACTTGGTAAAATTACAAAGCAAGTAATAATTTAAAAAGTTAAAACATTTTTTTTTAATAAAGTAAATTATTATTTCAAAGTGAAACGCCATTTATCGAGTATCACGCAAACGTATACCGTCTTGGCAAAGTGGAAAAGAGATATATCTCTTTCTCATTCGTTTATGTTTTTATATGAGAAGTGACTGATTGACAATGTTTAATAGTATTTTTGTAGTACTAGTTATTTTTCTTTTTTTATTATTATTTATGTCTACAAGCTTTATCCCACTCATGGTAGAGTAGACAGAGAGTACTGCACGAACAATAGGTAGTGTTAAGAAACTGGTAGATGCTATACCTCTGCGCCACGACGGTGTTCAGATATTCATGTCTTTTATATTTAATCCTGACTACCTCACGCGTTACACAGCACGTATAAAAATCGTGAAATGGGAAAAAAGATCCAGTGCCTTAACAATTAATAATTCTTGACTAGTTTCTTATATACAGCTCTTAAATATTCTACCTTAGAGATGATTTCATCATATATACCTATATATGTATAGCGTTAGTGATATAAGAATCTTTCAACAAAGAAATGAGTATACTTTAAATGTTCGACTTACACGAAATTGAGATTCCAACATCGCCTCCAACCGTAAAATATGTTATGATAACAAATAACTTCCTGTTGAAAAAGCGAAACTTTGTGTTAAGTTAAGAAACTGTTTTAATGACTTCCGTTTTAAATATGAGAATATTTTTTTATAAATTTTGGCTAAACATTTTTCCCTTTTAAAGAAAGCAAAAATTGTAACAGCCGCGTATAACATTTTGACATGTATAATTTATATACTGACTTATGCGGCATAAAGTTCTCCAATTGTTTCTTAAAAGGGCAATTACAAGTTCTACAAATACTTTTTTTTAAATTTATGATCTTTGATCCTTTTTCGATCCCATTACATTATTCATAAGATTATATCATGCTTAATAGTTATTACTAAAGCAATTTATTATTATTTATTACTATTTGGTTCCACATTAGATGTTTTAGATTCTCGATATTTAAAAAACGTTAATGAAAATTACCCTTCATTTAAATTACGCTTGTAATTACACTATTTCCGTGTCTCATGCAATTTAGTTGGAAATACTGGCTCTTGTGACATGTGTCAGATCTTGGCATTCCATATTCAAGAATAAACTGCGTCATGACATGACATGTGCCAGATCTTGGCATTCCATTATTTCAAGAAGAAGAAAACTGCTTAGCATTCCATGGATTCACCGTGCGGGTGCCGGGCCCATCGCGTTGTAGGAAGAGGAGCTCCGATCAGCGCTTAGGACTTGCGACCCAAGTGTAGGTTTAAAGGGGCCCCTTTAAAATGCATTAACGCTCACCTTCACTGTCCGAGGCTCCTCCCACTACCTAACCAAATTCTAAACTATTCTACCAAAGCCACCTTAGAAGTGCGTTCTAGAAATGAATTTATAATAGTTCTAGATAGGCCGAGATCTTTGAATAAACTATAGAGAGATTTCGCTGTTTATACCTCTCGCTCCTACTTCAACCGCAAATAAGCTAACTCTAAACCTATTCCTGGTCAGTTCGTTTGTAAGATCAAAGTATTTATTAAGTTTTAGATGGTGACTTTTTGGGATATTTGTTTCCCACGGAACTGTAAGTTCTACCAGTACTATGCGTTAAGATCCATAAATCTGCGTCAAGATCATGTATTATAAGTGCTTACCACATTCATTTTTTTTTAATTTAAACACATATTTTTTTAATCTATTACAATAGATATTATGATAGCTTATAACCTACATTATAGCTTAGACAAAAATCTTTTATAGCTCAGATCTTGCCCTGACCTAAAGCTACAAAACAAGTTTCATTTAAATTCGGTCCAGTAGTTCCAACCATGTGCGTTTACAAACAAACGAAATTTTACAGAATTACGAATGACTAAAACAGTATGTAACAATTGAATGAAAAACCTACGTATGTAGAAAAGAAAGTATAGTTTTTATTTCACTATAATGGTGGAAAGAGTCCAGAGAGTTCGCTATAATGGTGGAAGAGAGAGAGAGAGAGAAGAGGGTCGGGTCTTGCTATGATTTTTACCTTGTAATAATGTTTATATTTATCGAGTTATTTAAATTTTGATAGGTTGTTATTCTCACTTTCACACTAAGCTAACTTTGTCTGATTAGAGAATGTAGTTTTAAAAAAATTTTCCCCCAATTGAGAATTGAACCCATCACCCATATTAAACAGTCAGCTTAAGGCTCAAATTCACGAGTGACACGATATTTATTTGTACCAATAACAGAATCCCGATATATTGAAACATACGAAGTAATAGTAAATATTTCACAGAACATATTTACCCAGGTCCGAGCAAACATTACTTCGAACTTTACGCCCACATTCTACGTGCTAGGGTTGGACAGAGGACTGAGTTATATACTCAATTTGTATGCAGCTAACACTAAGGGCAGGAGCAAAGTGACAACCCTGTACACTAATGCGGTGCGATCCCCAGATAAATATACAGGTAAATGATTTATTTTATGTCACGTGACAATGTTTATTTTGTACTATTATTTAATTTGAAAGCTATTCGTGTTTAAGCTTATTATGTTTTAGTATATATTAAAAGCTTAAATTATATATTATTAATATATCATATTAGATAGTATATTATGTAATTAAAATAAATATACAACCGTATTACTTCTATTCTTGATATAATATCTCATATAAATGAGGCCAGATAGTAGTTACAAAAGCTTTTTAAGTAAGTGATTGACAGGAAGCTTACGGCGATATGACGGGAATTATCATTTTGTACTATATAAAGAGGATTTAATTGATTTCGTATCACAAATTTCAGGTTTCTATTATTATACATTAAAAGATCGATAGTAAAGTTACTATCGTATTTTTTATATAAATGAAAATTTCTTATCAGGAAATTTAGTTTAAAAACTCCATGCATTATTTTAAAAACAGATTTAATCGATATGAGTGAAAATTGAAGTAGTAATATATTAAATCTTCGATATGCACAACCCTATCTTTGGATAGAGATTCTCTTGATACACTTATGAAAACAAGCAAAGGTTTTAAAATTTCATTTCGTAGAACTACTCGTATTGCCATAAATAATAAAGTAGTTATTGTTTTATTATAGGAATATGAAAGTACAGTTTAGTTTTTTGAAATATTCTACACATTATGCCTAATGAAAAGTTTTTGAGTGGTAGATGTATGTGACAAGTTTGTATGTAAGTATGATGTATCCTTAAGAGATCTGATTAGAAAAAGTAAACGTCAAAGGCAAAAATAATACTGACGATGATGAAATTACCTTTACTAAAATTAGTTCGTGATATATGATTTTCTTGCATGAATTTGCATTAATATTCTCAAATCTCTAAATTATCAAGCGGTCCAGTATTTACTTTCTGATAAGAAGAAATGCACGGCGTTGTGTTCTAACATTCAGCACGCGATGTCTCGGATACTGAGTCTCTACATATAATTATAGAGTAGACAGGATAGTGTCTCAACACCTAGCTCTGTCCACTTTTCTAGTCGGAAAAAGGATAGAGCTATAAATTATATAGGTAATATTTGTGATAATTTAATATATATATATATATATATATATATATATATATATATATATATATATATATATATATATATATATATATATATATATATATATATATATATATATATATATATATATATATATATATATATATATATATATATATATATATATATATATATATATATATATATATATATATATATATATTATATATATATATATATATATATATATATATTATATATATATATATATATATATATATATATATATTATATATATATTATATATATTTATTTATTTTTATTTATTTATTATTTTCCACTTAGAATCAATAAGATGATCACTTGTGTACGTCAGAGCGAACGGAGGAGTGTCAAAGGAGCCCAATTTGATAGTAAATATCGAATTGAGCCCCTCTGAAACCTACACACTCCATGACTTAAAACTAAGGTTACGAGGGTTCCAAGCGCGGCCTGGTGAGAAGAGCCCACAACAAACTCAGCCAGGTTTCCCTAAGCCTATTGTGATCACTTCACAAACGTCACTCTAACTTATGAGCAATTCATTAATTCCATGCCGTTTTATCATCAATGTAATCCTTTACACTATAATAGGATTTAGTAATTAATTGCCGTTTAACATAGATTTTAAATTTATTTAACGAGAGATCAAATACTTCTTTCGGCAGTTTATTGTAGAAACGGACACAATTACATGGGAAGGAGTTGCCTATTTTATGGAGCCTAGTGGTGGGCATAACAAGTTTATACTTATTCCTCGTATTAACATTGTGAACATCACAATTTAATCTAAATTTATCAATATTTTTATGAATATATATTAAATTCTCGAATATATATTGACTGTGAAGAGTCATGATTTTAAATTTTTTAAATTTATCCCTAAGGGAATCTCTGGGCCTCATGTTATAGATTGCTCGAACAGCCCGTTTCTGAAGAACAAATATAGTATCAATATCAGCAGCATTACCCCATAATAGTATACCATATGACATAATGCTGTGGAAGTAACTAAAATAAACTAGTCTAGCGGTATTGACGTCGGTTAAGTAGCGGATCTTTTTGATCGCATACGCGGCTGAGCTAAGTCTGTTCGACAAATCGTTCACATGAGGGCCCCACTGAAGTTTTGAATCTAAAGTAATGCCCAGAAAAACTGTAGTATTTACTAAATCTAGTTCCCCATCGCCAATTTTTACAATAGTTTTGGCACATTTAACATTCGGGAGTGTGAATTTAATACACTTCGTTTTCTTCTCATTTAACAGTAAATTATTGACATTAAACCATTTGACAATATTTGAGAGAGTATTGTTCACATTGTCAATTTCATCATGTCCTCTATTTATTTTAAAAATCAAAGATGTATCATCTGCAAATAATACTATCCCATGTTTGTCCTTTACAAGGTAAGGTAGGTCATTAATATAGATAAGGAACAGAAAAGGGCCTAATATCGAGCCCTGTGGCACCCCCATTTTGACAAATGACCCGGGAGAACGCTTTCCATTAATGTCTACTTTCTGGATTCTATCATTTAGGTAAGAACTGACAAAGTCCAGAGCTTTATTTCTTATTCCGTAGTGGTGTAATTTCTGAATTAATGTTTCATGCTGTACACAATCAAATGCCTTGGACAAATCACAGAACACTCCTAGAGCGTCACGTGACTCCTCCCAGGCTTCAAAAATATTAAGTATTAAGTCAACACCAGCATCGGTTGTTGAGCGACCCCGAGTGAATCCAAACTGTTTTGTATGTAGCAATTGATTCTTATAAAAATGATTAATTAATTGAGACAAAACTAGTTTTTCAAAAATCTTGCTAAATGTAGGTAGTACTGAAATAGGTCTAAAATTAGTGGGATCTGTCGTACTACCCGATTTAAATAGTGGAGTGATTTTACTATATTTCATTAAATCAGGAAATACACCACAGTCAACGCAAGTATTAAATATCAACGCCAAATCAGGTGCAACAATGTCAATTAACGATTTAATTATGCTAACAGATATGCCCCACAAGTCATTTGTCTTTTTAACTTTAATCAATTTAAAGATTTTAACAATATCTTGGGCATGTACTTTTCTAAATTTGAACTCAACATTACATTCGGTTACATTACCTTTTAGTAGTGACATGGCGGCGACCGATGAGGAATTTAGAGACTTGGTTGTGGAAACTGGAATATCAGTAAAGAAATTTTCGAATGCAGTGTCAATTTCCGCGTCAGAAGTAATTAAAGTACTGTTTATAAGTAATTTAAAGTCATTACTTCGCGTTTTGACACTTCCAGTCTCCTCATTAATTATCTTCCAGGTAGCCTTGATCTTATTGCTACTATTTTGAATTTTAGTCTTAATGTGACGCGATTTAGCCAACTTACATTCAGATTTAAATGTTTTGGAAAACAATTTAACCCTGTCCCTAAACTCATCACTGGTATTGTAACGCCTTTCCGCATATAGCTCATACAATTTTTCCCTATCCTTGTGTAACTCCGCCGTTGCCCACTCACTAAAAACTAATGTATCAGTAACTGACATTGTTTTGGAGGTAAATACAGAATTGAAAAGTTTTGTAAATGTATGAAAGAAATTATTATATAATTCATTGGGTGAAAAATTATTTATATGTGTTGGTAAATAACTAATTAAGTCATTCTTTAAGGTATTCACCCGCTCCACAGTTACTGGTACAAAAGTTATATTCTTTTTGTACATCTTTCTCCTAACATTTTCAAACTTAATTAACTGGCCACAATGATCGGAATCTAACTTGCTGAATACTAATTTACTGATTGGTGTTAAATTTGTAAATATATTATCAATACAAGTGGCGCTGGTAGATGTAATTCTAGTAGGCTCCATAAACATATTCAAAAGATTATGGGAATTAAATAAGTTTAATAATTTGTTACTAAGTGAATTATTACAATCTAATAAATTAATATTAAAATCTCCACAAACAATAAGTTTCTTTCTTGACTTTGTTAGTTTTATTAAAACTTCATCCATAATCTTTTCAAATTCATTAAAACATGATAAGGGGGGTCTGTACACACAAACTACAATGAATTGCTCTAATTCAATACATGATAATTCAATTGTTCGTTCAACAGATAGGCTCACAATGTTTTTAAGTTCTTTAAATTTTAAATTTCTATTAAGTAATATCAAAGAGCCACCGTGAACAGAATTTAATCTGGTGAACGAACTACCAACTTGGTGACACTTGAAGTTAAATATTAATTCATGTTGTTTTAACCAATGTTCAGTTAAACAAATAATATCAATATTATCACTATTCAAAAATAAATCTAATTCTAATTCTTTACTTTTTAAACTTTGTATATTTTGATGCACCAAGTTGATAATGTTTACATTGTTGGTTTTAGTAATGTTTACAATATTTTTTGTATAATTATTATATTTAATTGACAATTCTAATAATTGGCTAGAGACTGGAACCTCTGTTGTCCTGTGACTTAGTTTAAATTATTACTTGGAATAAATTCCAATGTCTTAATAGTGCTGTGTCCAGAAGAGACACATTGTTTAGCGGAATTTTTAGCTAAAATTGAAAAATAATATGATAGTGAAATTGCTATCTGTCTCTTAATAAATTTAGGTAGTGTATAACTACCATGTCTTAAAATATAATAATTACTAACATAATTATTTGTGTCTATAACATTGAATATTGAATTATAAGCACACATATTATAAAGTGCTACATTTAACTTATACCTAAGGTTATTTTCCCACTGTGGCACACTATTGAATAGGGAAATGTAAAAATTATTATCTTATTTATATTTAATTTACTCAATGATTCATAAAAGGTTATTAAATTTGAATTAGTAACATTCTTTCTATTACCAATAAAAATAATTAAATTTGTGTCTTTATTGTAATGTTTACTATCAGTCTGAACTAGGTTTTGTATATTTAATAGGTTACAGTTTGGTAAACAATTATTGATAACCATCTGTCCTTGCAAATGTGAGTTTAATATCTGGCCCATGTTTCTTCCGATTTCATCACTGTACATAAATGTATTTATGCATTTATTTATATTTAAAAGAAGAGAACTGCATTGTTTTCTATTAACTGTAGCAATGGAGGGATGAGAATTGACATCTGATTTCCTCAATGGTGATGATAATGGTGTACCAACAGGGAGTGGACGACTACTTTCTTTACACTCACATGAACACATGTTTGTAATGGAGTCAATACCCTCCAAATTGTGTTGAGATGACTTATTGAGTTTATCCATACCCTGCCGACACTCATCAAACATTTTCTGAGTACTTTCATACTTGGAAGTTAAACACTTTAACGTTGAATGTAACTGAGCTAAATTTAACTCTAACAATTTTATGTCATTCTCATATCTCTTATTACTACATTCTAATTGTAAGTTACATGATTTTACTTGTTGAAACAAATATTTATTTCTTTTTAAAGTTTTAGACAATAATTTATCTTTATTAATTAATTTCTGAGTTTTTCTAATATATTTATTGATTTTAATATACTTTTTTAGTTTGTTACTACCACAATTAATCATTCTTTGAGGTGGGATAGTGTCATTAGTTGTGACACAGGATGGGTTATCTATTGCAGTAGTAACCAACCGAGGAACGTTATCAACTAATTCCTTGAATAAACTATGAGTATGCAGTGTTGTTGTGTTGTGTGCTGCCTCCTCTAGCTCGGAGATACGTAGGTGGGCATCCCTCAGCTCTCCCTCCAGGGTGGTAGTCCGTCTCAATGTCTGCTCATACTCAACACTGCACTCATCAAACCTATTCACTAACATTTGAAGCCTATCACGTTCCTCCTCTATATCACTATATTTAATATGTAATAATGTCAAGTCTGATTTTAATTTGTCATTATTTTTCAGTACATCTAATAGTTCTCTTTCATTTTCATCCCTTTCATTGTTCAACTGCGCACACAAATCCTTGCTTGCCTTCAATTCCTGCAAAGCCACTTGGAGTTTAGACTCCTCCTGGCGTGCTAAGCCTCTACGGGTCCTCATGTTTATATGTACCAAGGATGTGTGTCCCACATTAACATAAAAGTAATATCTCGATGTAACCGCAATTTCAAAATTGAAACCTGTCAACTCGGAATTGCGAACACGTATCTACCAATCTAAACAGTGTTAAATGGAAGTATTAAATGTAATACAACTAATAACACACCTATCTAGAGAATGAGAGAGAACTAATAGAAAAAAACAATCGAAATACAAGTATAACTGTCACAAACTTTTACCTTTGAATATGGTTTTTATACACAATTTTTACACTGAACTTATAAATAAAACACAATTAACACAATTTAAATAAGCGATTAAATCGGAATATGGGCTTAAAAACACTTAAATAACTTAAAAATTAAAATAAAATTATAAGCAAGTACAAATTTAAACGTTAGCTCGAGTGTTGCCACAGCGAGAGAATATATATATATATATATTATATATATATATATATATATATATATATATATATATATATATATATATATATATTATATATATATATATATATATATATATATATATATATATATATATATATATATATATATATATATATATATATATATATATATATATATATATATATATATATATATATATATATATATTATATATATATATATATATATATATATATATATATATATATATATATATATATATATATATATATATATATATATATATATATATATATATATATATATATACATCAATAATATTATGATAGTGAAAGTGTCTGCTTGTATTGCAAAATTTATTTTCAAAATAAATCTTGAAAAGATTTATTTCGAAAATCCCTATGAATCCTTAAAATGTATAAAATTATATAGTAGAAGCTAGTATCTCTTCAAGTTATATTCCTCACTTAGCGGGATAAACGGAGGGAATCGCAGTAACAGTGGGAATCTATTGTTGTAACTCCGTTCCCCGTTTTCCACCATTTTTTTCTATGAATTGCTTAATGAATGCCTAGTTTCCACACCAGAGCGAAAAAAATTGAAATCAAAAATCCATTTTCCCTGGGAGTCAATCAAACCCACAAACCGTCACGTTTACAGGCAGACGCTACGCACCACAACGGTCCACTAGGAGGTAGTAACTAATCAAAATAACAAAAAATGGACTATACATAGATACTGAAGGCCATACAAATTCGTATTATAATAACATGCCATAACATCTAGCAATTAAAACGTTGATCACCCAACACACTTTAAAACAAAGCATGGGGAAAATAAATGGCGAATGCAACCAAAAGGAAGCTCGAAACCGTCGAGTACTTATTTAATTGAACTTTTGCTATCGGAAAGTAAACCTTAAAATGTTATGAAATAAAGTTTAAAATGAAAACACATAAACAAATTTTAATACGACACGTAATTGTGTACTATGCGTTTAAATATAATGAACAATTTCACCACTAATTACTTTGCAATAGAAATGTAAATTGAATTAAATTAATTTAATATACGTACATAACATGTAGATACCAATATTTGCCAACTGGTAAAAGGACTTTGGTCCACTTTTATATACAACTGTATAAATAGAGCATTTATATGTTATCTTGTAAAGCTTGTACATCTTTTTAAGTTTATACGTTCTTCTGGATATAGCCGGTTTCAAGTTAGTGTTTAACACTCGCACTTTAGTTGACGCTTTTGGCCTCAATCGAGACATTGCCTGTTGATGGATGGAACTGCTCACCTATACTTTACTTTTATAGACAAGAAAAAAATTACTGACTTCATAAAATAAAAAATATATAAATTTAAATTTTATTACAAATTACATACTGGAAGAACTGATGAGAAAGAAGAAGATGATACCGTTCTTATATACATACCGCTAACGCCTTGTCCACTGCTATTAACCTACCTCCTGGAAATCTTTATGATTTTGTGTGACCCCTCTTGTCAATACTTTATTGACATAAGTTAAAAGAGATCTCCCCATACCTGTCTTATTACTGATTTCTTGACTCTTGATTGTTTTTCTCTATATTTCGTTACGACACTAGGCCATCTGTGAACGTTCTTATTTATTTTATAGAATTATCCTCAAAAAAACTTACCATTTGTGTATCATTTCAGTGCAGATTAGGTTATCTAATTTGACTCCAAGGACATTATATCTTTACAGCATATATCTTTATAATTATAATTTGCTTCAGTAATATCGCCGTCTCATCAACGCATCTTACCCAGCTGTAATCGGAAGCAATATGCCTTAATATCGATTTTATATCTTACCTTATTTCCAACCCACAACAATTAGATCCGACTTTCCTTCAATAACTCGAAGAAGAATCGAAATATTAAAAAAAGCTTAGTAACACTCCTATGACACAAAAAAAACACTTGCTAGGTTTCAATTTATAATATTCAAATTACACACAAGTTTATATATACACCAGTATATATATACTCATACACATATAGATAAATATATATGTATATGTACCCCACATATCCATTAATATTTTTAAAGGACTGAAGTAGAGTAGTTACCATCTGTCTTTGATAATTAATGAAACATATTTTGTATCAATTCTATGTAATTACGATTATCGTACGTAGTTTTAATGAGTACAGTAATCATTTATTGATGTAGAGGATTGAATATTTTGAATAGAACTTTGTTGTTTAATAGATATTTTACTGACATTTTGTAGAAGCTTTTTTCGATTTTCATTGAAGTAATAAGTTTAATTCGTCTATTATATATACATATGGTGTCATATTTTATTCACATTATCATATAGTAATGAACATAATGTATTTATTTCAGTAGTTATAGAATAAAATAGTAACAAAGGTGCTTAATTTATGTTATTGAAGCAACATAACTTAATTTGAATATGAAAATTTTTAACATATATATATGAAATCTTAAATGTAATTTTACTATCTTCAACAGGTGTTTCTAGTCCTTTCACGTTATCACCGATGCTCGCTTCTCTACTAGCTACTGTTGCGTTACTCAGCGCCGCAGTTTGTGCAATCATCGTCGCTGTATACAGAAGGCATTTTGTGCGTCAACACGTGAAACAGCCACCTTCTACGTGAGTATTTTTTTTAGCTTCACGCTTTTATCCCGCACATGGCAGGGTAAGCAGAGGGAACTGCAGGAACCATACGAACCAAGTGTTAAGACACTCCGTTACTTAGTCCCTGCTTACTCCGTCCCCGCTTTCCGCCGTTTTCGAGGCATTGAGTGTTGAGTGGTGGAACTCAAAGCCGCGCTTTAGTGACTATTATTATTTATAAATATTTACCTTATTAGCTAACACCCATGTAAACTATTATCTATTACAAACTTAACATATTGTCTGTATATATTGTAGATATGTGTTGATATTGTTATAAGTGAAGCATTTAATCTAGATCTCATTTAAACATGCATTCGTCTTTTACCGTACAACCTCCTTAGTGTAAAAAATATGATTAATGCGTTTTTAACATTATTTATTTCTAATGTCAGCTGAGTAGAAACATGTAGTTAATTTAAACTTAATAAAACAAAAGCCTATTAAAATTATAAAATTCGATATTAAATTACATGTACTAAGTATATTTGTACACATAGGCTTATGATTTATTTGGCATGTAACAGGCTCTGTCTTAATGTTTTGCTTCATATTGACACTTAAAATACTATAATAATTAAATCAAAACAATTCATACATCTAAGGGCATGAGGGGGAGGAGGACCGTCGTGGCGCAGAGGCGCAACGTCTGCCTGTAACGCGACGGTACTGGGTTCGATCCCCAGTCGGAGAAGATGGATTTTTCTAGTTCCATTTTCTTCGCTCTGGCATCTAAGGCAAAGCGCGGCGTTGAGTTCCGCCACTCAACACGCAATGCCTCGAAAACGGCGGAAAGTGGGGACGGAGTAAGCAGGGACTAAGTAACGGAGTGTCTTAACACTAGGTTCTTATATAGTTCCTGCAGTTCCCTCTGCCTACCCTGCCATGTGCGGGATAAAGCGTGAAGCTAAACAAAAAAAGGGCATATCCACATATCCCCTTCAAAATGAATATCCAAAATTTATCCCTGATATATATTTATTTATTTGTTTACATATATTTATTTAATAAAGCTCTACTCACACAACAGTCAAAATTTACTTAAATATAAAATACGCGTTGCTGTCACAGTAATTAACTTGGAGTAGTCAACGTTATCGTATTATGCAGTGCAGCTTACGAGCTGTTTCGTTTTCCGTTATTTCCATTATTTCGACTACTTTTAAATATATTAACGTACTTTTTAACTATGTAAATTGAATTTCCTCATATAAATCAACAAAGCTTTTCATGAAACAAACTATTGAAATAATAAATATACATTCTTCTCTCATTCCCGGCTTCGATTATCTTCTGATTAAGCGTTCTCCATCTTGCTTGGTCTTTTACATTCTCAGTGGATAATCTATTGGCTTTCATGTCCTCCTTCGCTCCTTTGGGGATCTGGCCGATCTAACTATGGGTAGAAATATATCAAATCATGGACTGTAACAGGATAGGCAGAAAAAAAGGTTTCAGCCAGAAAAATATTAAAGATAAATGTTAAACGATGGAACTAAATCTTGAACTCTGGTAACTTTGAATTGATGCTACACTAACTTTGCAACATACTATTTATCGCCAAGATGTCGCTGAAAAGAACACTTGACTGTAAAGTCAACTTACTGACGATAGTTGAACGTGTCAACATTGTAAGATAATATGGATGGAATGGCTGCATTTTTCAAATGAAAATTTTCATTTTATTTTTTGATAGATATTTTATATTGATATAGAGAAGGTTAACGGTAATCACAACGGTATTGATCAAGTTACATTTATCTGTACGCATTAGTACAATTGGCTATTTGCCATATATCAAAATAAAATATGAAAAGTATTGGAAATGATAGCTGATACATTAATAAAATTTGTTTGATTAGGATATGGTAAAATAAAATTGAATCTTTTTAAGCGCGGTTTATGGTTATTTAAACGTCACGGCACAATACACTAAACAGACTGAAACAGACAGTAACATACTATATTGAAATCAATTTTAGTAAAATGGAGTATTTTGTATTCTATGTAATTTTCTATGTCATTTGGTAGCTTTAAAGAATAAAATGGGCTATGAATCAATTTACAATCGAAAGATAGTAAGTAATACCTAACGAAGTAAACCATAGAAGAGATTTCTCATTTGTTTTTATGTACTTATTGGATACAACAAAAAATATCTTGAAAACTATTATTTCACTTTTTTTATGTATTTAAACATAACCAACAAGCCGTGTCTCCTGCGACACTGTTGTCATTCATTGTTTTCCAATACGTAACATTAAAATTTGAGGAAATAAGTATATTGACAATGAATTACTTACATCGAAGTGATCCTCACAAAAATATATCGTGGCGTTATTTGATGTTAAATCAGGGTTTCGTCGCGCTAACTGAATCATGTTTTCGACGTTTTACGCATTTAGGAACATGTTTAAACAGTTTATTAGGATTTTCGTACTTTTGCACATTGGCACTGCACATGTTTTATAAGAGCTCATTTTTAACTATTTCCAATATAAATCGTATTAAAACAAACAAGACATACAAGTTCAAAGCCTTAATGACATGGACATGGTTATTGTTTATTGTGCCATGTCATCATTTTATTTTATTTTATTTTTTTTTATTTTATTTTATTTTATTTGGGAAACAAACAGTACAATTGGTCTTAACATTAGCAAATATAAATTAAATCACAAACCAATCAAGTTTCCACTTATAAGTTAATATACATTATTAGAGCAATAAAAAAAATTAAATTGAAGTTAGAATGTCAAAATATCACAAAATTTAAATTTAAAGCTAGGTAACAATGAATAAAAATTAATAATTAAAAAAAAAAAAAAAAAACAAGACTGAACTTAATTCTAAGAAAAATTATGTGAACAATAAATAAATTAAGAATAAATATAAACATTAAGTCAGTCATACTAGGTAAAAAAAATTAAAAAAGTTACAAAAATTAAATTAAATTGTAACAATTCAATTAAATTATAACAGATTATAATTATAATGATATTATATACAATATTTAAATTATATATTATTATTGTCATTAAGCAATTGCAATATTTTTGTTTTTAATTTATTAGCATTATCTACGTCGAACAAATCAATGCCATTAAATTTTTCATTATAATTATTACATGCACGATTAATAAAAACATTTTGCGCATATTTGCTTCGAGTTAAAGGCACGTTAAAAAGTAGGTGTTTGCGAGCAGTTAATCTGGGACATCGAAAGTTTATACAATTTAGCAAGTACGAAGAGTCAATGAAACCTCTAACTATTTTATACAAAAAAATTTGATCCCTTAAAGTTCTACGATCAGCAAGGGAGACTAAACTACTGCTATTATTGGGTCTATGAATATTGTTATTAAATTTAAACTGTAAGTGTTTTAAGTATTTCTTCTGTACGCTTTCTAAACGGTTAACGTGCAATTTATAGTGCGGATTCCAAACAATGGACCCATATTCTAATATAGGTCTTACAAGAGAGTTAAACAAAAGGGCGAGTGTAGAGACGTTTTTGAAATCCTTAGTGGTTCTTATCACAAAACCAAGCACACGGAATGCTCTCGCTACAGTCCGATTAATATGTAACTTAAAAGTAAGCTTTTGATCAAGATGTATGCCTAGGTCTCTCACCTCGGTCACACGTTTTATTATAGTATTATTCAGAAGATAGTCATGTCTAAAAAAAGTATATCTCCTCGTGAAAGAAATGATGTTGCATTTTTTACATTTATGAATAGGGAATTATTCTTGCAATACGCGCATAAGTTCTGAAGGTCATCTTGAAGAAGTAAGCAGTCCGAAGAAGACGTAATCCTTTTACACAACTTAATATCATCCGCATATAGTAAAATTGAAGAGTGCTTGATAACTTGTGAAATATCATTAATATACAAAATGAAAAGAAGAGGACCGAGGTGAGACCCTTGAGGTACACCTGATGAAACTGGAGCAAACGACGAGCAAAAACCCTTGATAGTAATAGCTTGGCTTCTATTACGAAGATATGAGGTCAGCCATCGAAGAAGATCACCATGTATACCGATTCCCCTTAACTTACTAATTAAGATATTATGTGAAATTTTATCAAAGGCTTTTGAGAAATCGATATACACGACGTCTAATTGGTACCCTCTGTCCATGTCCGAAGTTACTTTATGGACAAGTTCGCAAAGGTTCGTTTCAGTTGATTTATTACTAACAAAACCGTGTTGTTGATCAATGACTATAGTTCGCAGGAGAGGAAAAATTTGATCATAAATTATTTTTTCAAATAGTTTTGCTAAAACATTTAATTTGGAGATCGGTCTATAGTTCTGAACGTCGTGTTTATCACCAGATTTGTATACTGGAACAACGTACGATTTTTTCCAAAGAGATGGAATTTCACCGTAGCTCAAAGATTTATTGAATAATAAATAAATTGGATAAGCGAGAGACATTCGACATGATCTAATAAATAAAGGAGGTAGACCGTCTGGACCATAACCTTTAGTAATATCTAAAGATTTTAGGTACCTATGAATTGTCTTCATAGATATTGACATGCATCCAATAGAAATATGGGTTTCGGAAGAGTCACTGGTATGGTTTAACAGATCATAAGTATCCGGAGGCTCATACATTGATTTAAAGTACGAGTTAAAGAGGTTGCAAATGGCATTACCTCCATTACCAACAACTTCATTAAAAAACATTGATTCCGGAAAAGTGTTGGATATTTTTTTGATTTCACAAAGTTCCAGAAGAATTTACTATTTTGTTTAATTTTTACTTCAGCATTATGAATATAATTATTGTAACATGTCAATTGTGATTGTTTTTGTCTTTCTCTTAATAAACTAAATGTATCATAATCAATCTGTCTTTTATAAATCTTCCACTTTGAGTGAAATTTCAGTTTTTCCGAGATAATTTTTCTTAAAGATTTACAATACCAAAAAGGATAGTTGTTAACATATTTAACGGTCTTGGTTGGAACCATTTCACTAATTATATTATTAATGGTGGTATAAAATACATCTACAGCGTTAGTTATATCGGTATCATTAAGTAATTCATACCAATCAAAGTTAGCCAAAACACTGTTAATAGCATCATAATCTGCCTCACGGAACAAGCGTATAGTACGGGGAGCACATTTAATTGTACACAATAAAGTAACATTAGGACACAAGATTAATGCAGGGTGGTGCGGGTCCTCTGGTACTAGTGGATCATTAGATCTACATACCATACACTCACAATCACTTATAATTAAGTCAAGGTATCTACTATTAGCATTAGGAATCGGGTTAAATTGTTTTAAATCATTAAAATTAAGGAAGTAGAAAAGTGAATTAGTGTAGATGTCGTCGTCATGAAAATTTTGAAGATCCATACAATCCATATTATCAGAGCACACCCATGAAGCATTGGAGATGTTTAAATCCCCTAATATAAGAAAATTATCACTAGGGTGACAGATTTTATCTGTTGAAACTAAATCAAAAAATTCGCACAAAGCCTCGTAGTGATATTTACTATGGGGAAAATAGCAACAATAAATATGTAATAACTTAGATATGGGAAGAGAATTAGTGAATACAGAGACTTTAATAACTTCAGCTGCCGGATAATTTAATTTAATCGGCATTGAAGAATGGACATTTAAATGAGAACGGAGAGCAATCAGCACTCCACCACCTAAGCTGTCTCCACGTGAAGCATAGTCCCGGTCACTCCTATATACTGAGTACCGTGAGTCGAAAAATTCGGTATCGAAAATAGCATCATGCAACCAGGTCTCACTAAGACAAATTATGTCATAATCTGTTTGAATTAAGTTTCTATAAAAATATTCGTCTTGGTCCTGAGTCCACGTACATTTTGATAAAAAACACTCAAATTAGACAGAATTATGAGCAGAGGAAATAAAAATACACATCAACATAGACCATAAAAAATTAAGTACGTTATTTTCATAAAACTCTCCACGAAACAATTGTAGATATATTTTTTCATTGTATAGCTTACCAAAATAGAACAAAAATATAAAAGTATGAGCCCATTTTAACTGCTTGCCTTTAAAAATTAAAACTGCAAATAATAAATTAATATCAATAAAGTAATCACAAAGGAGAATATTATTACATAAAAAGTACAATAATGTCTTATAGTAATATTCTAGAAAATATTCATTGATAATAATAGCTGAAATTAGTAAACGATAAAATGGTAAGAAAATATTATTAGACTGATATAAATAAACAATAGCACCTACACAATTTTTTTTACATCGCACATATTAACAAAATGCAAAACCGGACTAGAGTCATTACGTCTCGCCATGATACAACAATTTTTGACCCAAACGTATCGGTACCCTTTATCTTTAGCGGTTTTCTTCACAGCTTGAAGGAGTGCCTTGTTAGAGCTGGTAAGATGATCATTAAAATAAATATTATTATTACTAGCGGCGAACCCTAAATCATGGCACTTCAGTTTAAGTTTCCTTGCTTTAGCAAGAAAATCATCCTTCTTTCACCGACAGAGAAATTTTACTATGATGGGCTTAGTTTTCTTTAAGTCTTTATTTTTAGAGACTACTCTTGTAACAAAATCAATGTCAGTAGCAATATTAAGCTCAAATCCAGCCCGGTTAGCAATATTTTGCAAAATAATGAGCAGATTTTCATTATTTTTTTCGGGAATGCCATAAATCTCCACATTAGACCTTCTTGCCCACTGCTCACGGTTGTTGGAATCCGATTCAATCGTCTGTATTCTCGACTCTAAAGACATAACTTTGTTACAACGCTCGGAAATAAGTTTTAAATCTGATTCGCATTTGTCGATTTTACCTCTAATTTCCTCATATTTGTTGTTAATAAAATCTAAGCTATCTCTCAGACTTGATACCTCCTCGCGTAACACTTTTAGATCTGTTTGGATAGAAGCAATAGTTGATTTGAGCTCAGATCTAAGTGTAGACATTTCTGATGAAATAATCTGCCGTATCTCACTCAAAAACGACTCATTGGAATCTACGGGACTACGAGGAGAAACCACTCCGCAAGTCGAGCCGCCTCTACGCAACGTGATGTTCTCACTATAGTCAAATTTCGCCTGTGAACTATGGCCGCGTACAGGCGTATTGTCCTTGTTTATTTGGCGAGGCATAGACGATAAGCAATCAGGACAAGTCCATTTTAACATTACTTCTTGAGATGGTTTAGTTTTACTAGATGGATGAATGCAATGTAAGTGGTAATTCTGCCCACATTTAATGCAAGTCATGCATTCAGAAGCGCTGCCCACCAAAGACTTGCAACATGCAAACTTCATCTTTTAAATACAAAAATAAATAAATATGTTAAACAAAGTTCAAAGCCGATTGAGACGCGAACCAAGGATTCAAGCGTAAAAAGCAACAGCTACACCACTGAGCCAAACAATGTTAGGATATTGAAGCGAATATGGAGATCGTAATCGACGTCAACGATGCAAGCAACAGAGTTCGTTGACCTGGGGCGTGTCCAACTGCACAAGGACTTTAAACAAAGACACTTAATGGCACTGATTGTAGAATATTTTAAAGTATTATCGAACAAAACCCACTATTACAATTGCACTTTCGATTTCGTTTAACTGTACACTCACTAAAAATAATTATAAACAAATTTTATAAAGAGATTGTTAAAATAAACGGGATAATTTGAAATAATTGCACAGACAATATAAACATGACTGCTCTAAGCAATAGCGCATGCGTAACTGAAATATATATAATATCATTGCTCGTATAAGTCACGTGACCTAGTGTTTTCGCGCGAATTTAAATTGTCATCGGGAAAAATATTTATTTATAAATAAAATAAACACTTTTATAAAGAAAATCGATCGTGATGTAGATAACACTATATTTCACATGGTTTAAATCATATTTCATAAAACTTTCAAGTAGCCAATTATGTCAGTATTAAATTATTAAATCAATTATGTGACAGATTGTGCCTCATTGTCGCTCGTTCCGCGCTCTCGCTTACACGTAAACGTAACGCCTCAGAGCGAGGTAACGTTGCATGCGTCAAGTTTTTTGGGGCGTTCAGCCGGCCCCATTGAATTATAAGACGTTGTCACGTCCACAAAAATGTACGAAATTTGCTAATATTGCATAATACTTAGGGCTGAGTAATATCCTTTACATATGATCGTGGTAGTATTTTATGTTTTCCAACAACTTTTTTTTAAAGAACATTCGTAAAAATATGTTGCTCTATTGGTGTTCTGTAATTAGAAAATTTATAAATTGAACTGTCAACAACTATATAAATTCGACTATCATAAAATACAAAATAAACAATTGTTTAAGAATGTATACGCCTTAAAGAAAGAAAGCTTTATTTGTGTACGTATTTCCTGCAATCAGCAAGATAAACAGAGAACTTAGTGTTGCGACACTTCATTTTCCACATTTCTTTCTTTTGTGGCTCTTCTAAATTAATTTGATGAACTACAAGATTTTTTATTAAAATATTTACCTAAGCCGGTAAGCAGCTTAGTTCAAGCAAATAATTCAGCAACTGTTTTTATTCCTTTAGATGTCTGCTATATATTATATACTGTAATAGGAAAATAAAGTTTAAGAAGTGTAAAGTGTAAGTGTAAAGTGTAATCCAGAAAATTCACTCTGTGTTCAACACCTGCTTTTCCCACTTCAACACTACGTGACGCAGGCATTGCTCTTGAGATTACGTATATTTATTCTAAATTAACAGTGTTCTACTTAAGCGTGCATATAAATATATATTATGTAAGTATATTGTAAACTTGTATTATTACAATGATCGTCTATTTTCTTAGTTAAACTTAGTGTCAAAACACTCCATTTCCCACCTTATACAATTTTCTATGCATTCTTGGCATAACTCAAAACTGCACTTTGTTTTTATATATTTATATAATGACTAAATAACTTTGTTAATCACAAGCCATATTAAAAAAAAAATTCATTTACCTGAACAAATAATGAATTAGCTTTAAACGCGTAACGCTACTTCCGTGAGGGAAAATCCGGAACATAAAAATCGTCATTTTAAATTATTTCAACTTTAACTGTGTAAAATTTTGTACCTGGTATGTGACGGAGCACAACTGTCAATGTATTTTTTTAGCTTCACGTTTTATCCGTCACATAACAGGGTAGGGTAGGCAGAGTGAACTGCAGAAACTCAGCACTTTGCCTAATTGCCACAGCGAAGAAAATTGGACTCAAACCCACATACTGTCGACAAAAAAAATATGAAATCTAGTAATTCAAGTTTAAGAAAGCATTACATATTTAAGACAGGCAAGTGGCATTACAGCCCGTCAAGTGTCACAGTAAATGGAACAAAAGCTATGTACGTAATGCCATTTCGTCACGCATATAAGCTTTTGAATTTAAATATTTTAAGTTTTATATATAAAATTAATAGTGACAAAGCTATGTTGACAATAATTATATATATAACTATCCATCGTGACTCAAACATCGTCTGAATCTAAGCACGAGGGTTGTTAGTTCGATACCCACTCTAAGAGAGCAAATTAATATGGATTTCTTCATTTTG
Source organism: Dione vanillae (assembly GCA_037178615.1). Classification (NCBI taxonomy): domain Eukaryota; kingdom Metazoa; phylum Arthropoda; class Insecta; order Lepidoptera; family Nymphalidae; genus Dione; species Dione vanillae. Next base: position 106,966 of record JAZFAU010000469.1, on the reverse strand, counting down.
GACAAGATATAGCGTTTAGTTCTGTTCTCAACACCGTATCTCTCGAAAGGTCGAAAGTGGTTAGCCGTGAGTTATAACTTTAGGTCCCCTTTGCGAAGATAAAATAAATATACAGTACTTTTAGCGCTTGATAGAATTAGGTTTTAAAATCCTTTGGGCTAATAAAAAATCCGTGTTTTAAAAATCTAAAAGTGGTCACGCACGTAGGATTTTCTTAATTAGCTAGATCGGTTGGATGGATTTTAAGAAATGCAAAAACTGTTTTTTTTGTTTTTCTATTTTAAAATATATTAAGCCAGTATTTTTCCACCGCATGGCCTACCACTTTTTTGAAAATTTTAAATTGAAATTGTCTTACATGTATATGTAAAATATAATGGTAAGTCATATAATTATAAATGTTATGTTTTTTCCAAAGAAATATTTTTGAATAAGAAAATTTAATATCAAGTTAACATTATAATATTAGTGTATACGAAATATATATACATAAGTAACGAAATATCTGACATTGCCTAATTTTGAAGTAATTGAGAATCCACGCATTCTATTTGACAAAATAAATGATTTCATCTGAAAGGCATTATTAATTACAATTAAAACATTAATAATTATAATTAACTTTTTACTGTTAACAGGAACGCACTCTACACTGAAGACAGCGTGGAATCATTTCCGAAACGAGATAACATCTCGTCTTACACAGCATCCCCCAAAGTAGACTACAGCAGTCAGTACGAACTAAAATTAGAAGGTGAAGAAGATGATCCTGACATAATACCTGTGCAATTCGGTAAAATTTTTGAATAATTGATTAAAATATTTTATTATGATTTTTTATTGGGTTCATACATAACCGAAATAGAAAGGCTAATGAAAAGATTCGACGACGAACTAAATATTTGCTTCCAAGTAGAGTGCTTCATAATTATTTATAAAATAAAATCATAAAAAGAATTATTGTGGCAGGTATATTATATAGGTGTACGGTGTAATTACAAAAAAATTCTGGGAAAAAGTAAATTCTATAACTTGTAGTTTTTAATGTCATGGAAATTTTTCTTTTTGAAATAGTATTTTGTGTCTGTTTCACATTCTGGGGCATTTATTTGGGGATTTTATTTCGTATAGAGATTTCATAGAAATAGAAACCAGTACATAGTAAAATGTCTTTAGTCTATTTGAAGGTCTAGGGCTGCCTAATATACTATATTAATATAAGGAGAGGACCATCGTGGCGTAGAAGCGTCTGCCTATAAGGAAACCGCGAGGGTTTGCGAGTAATATTATAACTCGGGGAAAATGGTATTTTTCATTTCCATTTTATTCGCTCTGGCACCTAGGCGAAATACGGCGTCGAATTCCACCACATAAGATATAATCTTTCGTCAAAAGGCGAAAAACGGAGAACGAAGTGCCTTAAGACACGGTTAAGTTCCCTCTGCCTACCCAGGGATGATAAAACCGGGATGAAGCATGAGCGTATAGAAAATTTTGAACCAAAATTGCAGTGTTAAGTTACGCTAACCAGTGAATAATATTTCTAAATTCAAAGAAAGATGAATATTTATACAACATCTTTAACTTTTGAAACTTTCTAACAGACTTAAACAGATTTCGATATAAAAAGGTAAAGGCAACATAAAACTAATATTGACTTTAAAAATTAAAACTTTTCAAACATTTGCTAATTTGAAATAATTTCAACGAATAAAAGATAAATTGCATCGTCAGTTAGTTGATTTAGTTCTGTTGAGTCGAAAGTAAAGTTACCAATTAGTTCTTGTGTAATCAAAAGTGGTGAATAGCCAAAAAGTTTACGTTAGAATTATTTTAAAAAGTAGATAAAATAAAGAAAATAGAAATCTGATATTATTTGAACGATTTTTTAAGTATTATTCTACACTAATGATGAAAAAATAGTAGAGGTAGACGGACACTCCTCATGGACGTGTTCCGATGGGTGCAGGTTCACATCTTGTTGCGTTTAAATATTTATATGTTTTTTTTTTATTATTTTTTAGGGCATTTAAACTGTTGGCTCTGTTTTTATGCTTCTCTTTTTATATTCTGTACAAGACTAGAGACAACCTTGTGACACTCCATTCTCCTTTACAATTGAGGTGGAAATATGTTGTGTTATCTACACCGCACTTAGCTAGAGTTAGTGATTTAATAAAAATACCTCTGACTGGACATCGAACTCATGATCATTGCGTTGTGACGTTGTGTCACTATGTAACGATGATCTATACATTTCTTATAACTTGACGCTTTTGTCCTGCACTTGGCAGGGTAGCCGTAGGAAGGTAAGGAACCTAGTGTTAAGATTTTGTTCCCTGCTTTCCGCCTCTTTCGAGGCATTGCGGGTTGACTTATTTATTTATTAATTTTTAATATTAAATACATAGAAATACTACTTGAATCCAATGAAGAATTAGTGAGATTTTGTTACATTATCATAAAATTAATGATTTTAATATATTTTATTAAATTTATTTCCTTTTTCAGATAAAAAATCCATCGATAGTTATATTAAAACGAATATGGACCAAGATAATGAAGCGGCCAAAGTATACAATGACAATTCTGTAATGTTACCAAATAGTGGTGTAAGTACTCACACATTTTATTATTGTAGATAATTTTGACGTAATTTGGTAGAGTTTAAATAAGTAAAAATTAACATAGCGGGAATCGAACCCAGGTACCTTAGATGAACACTCTTAAATATTTAAACCGATTCAAGTATCAGAACATTTTATAAAATATTTTTGTGACATTTGCTTTTTCGCTTGTATATCGTGCATAATATAGTTAAATCAGTAGACCGTTGCTTAAAGGCAATAATAATTTTTATTCACCATACATTTTTTACAATATAAAAATTAAATACTTTTAATAGTTTTAATATTAAATAACTTTATATATCTATATAGAGCATCTCCTTCGTAAACCGCGGTGTGACAGCACGTGGCGCTGACATATCCGCGTCCAGACTGGAGGTGGTCACGGCTTCAAGGAAAGTACGGGAATCGTGTATATAGGAAACAACTACACACATGTAGATAGTGAAAATAATTCTGAATATTATTTTTACGTAAAGTGTTTCAATACAGTGTTGGAATTTATTTTCGGTATTTTAATTAACAATAGGCTGATAAGCGTTGACTGCCTTTACCTCTACAATTGATAGAGACTGGCAAGCTAAAAAAAAAAATTTTAAGCCAATTCGCTCTACATTTATCATCTGAATTTGGGATATTGGGTGTGACTTGGCAGATCTTAACGCCGTACTTTGTTTGCCAAGTCAGTAATATGAACTCAAATTGGGTTTCGACCCATTTCGTATATTACAACATTTACAGATGTGTTACTACACTAATATACATTAGTGTGTACTAAAAAGACTATTTTAAATCATCTTACTTATTTCTAAATTAAAATATTAAATATTATTTACAAAAATAAGCTCAAGTTGTTGTTGTAATGTTGATGTTTTATTGTAATGCGTGAATGATCATTTACTTTTGTAATAAATCTAATATACTTTTAATTAATTATATTTTATGATATCTTTGAAAAACTGACATAAGGCTAGAATTTTTAGGAGTGTAAAGAATTTTCACGAGAGAAGCTAGAAACAAAATAAATTGTATCAAACGTTTAAGAATTTCGACGTAGCTCGATTTGAACGTGTAGCTTAGCAGGAAATAAGCGTTTTGACGTTAACCAACACCGCAAGTTCGAATCCAGTTGCGTTCAAATTCTTACAAGTTTTTTAATTATTTGTAAGTAATTCTTTAAATTGTTGAGATAATAATTAAGGTTGTCTGAATGAAAATTATGAAGAGCTTACACTAGTATGACGATGGTTTGCAGTTCATTCACTAATCGATTTTAATCATTTTTTCTATTTATTTGATATTCAGGCTATTTAAAAAAATATAGTACTTTATATAATTATATGCTTTTATATTTTTAAAATCATGTTTCAGCTTCTTTGGTAAAAATAGTATATTTTTTAATAATGTTTCATAAAAATACTGTAGTTGAATTGTTTGTTTTACCTTATATATGTACATAATGAAATCCGCTTCATATCGTCTGCTTAAAAAATTATATCGCTTTTTACTATTCGTTTATATATTTATTTATTTATTTATATAGAATATTTTTTGTACCTATAGTTTACCTTATATTTTCATTTCACTTCATATTTACTTTCGCTTTAATCTCAAGTGTATTTTATAAATGTCTTCAATGAAAAATAATTGAACTGACGACTTATAAGTGTTACTAGTATGATTTTATCACAACCACTGCACTATAACGTATTAATTAATCTAATAAAATGTCTTTCATGTATGTTAATTTAATGGAATTGATGGACTTTTTACCATTTTCACGTTAAGCTTAGTTGAGTGAATCTATAAGTGGATGGGTGACCGGTCAATTGTAGGCTAGGCTAACAACTTGTATTTTTAAGATAGTTATGAAAATACGTAAAAATCAACTTGAGTTTTTATCCATTATAATAAATGTAAGTAGTAAATTTGGATTTAGTTATCATTTTTCAAACTAAAATATGCAGCTATTTTGACGACAAGCTTATAAATAGAAAGCTTTGTAAAGCACAAACATTTTGATATATATTTGTTAAATCAATTATTACAAAGATTATTAATATTATATTTAGAAAGCCACGTTTATTCAGTCCAGTTTCTTTATGCAATACAATACATTTAAATCGTGACAGCTCAAAAACCTACAAAATCTCCAATATAACATTACATATGAAATCTAAATTGAAAATCAAACTATAAATAATTCACAGAATAATTAATAATTTCTTTTGACATTTGACATGTATGTGTTACCAAATTAGGCCACGTATACTAATTAATATTAAAATTATAATTGCTGAGTGATCCACATCAAACTGACCACATATTTAGCTACAACGTAACAAATTGACCACCAAACATACTATATTGCGGTTATGTACGAATAATAAACAAGCTTATGCTATTTTATGCAATATCTCTTGAATTAAGAGAGAATCATGTGCTAAAATCCTACTTAATAGATATTTTAGTGACTGTATCATTATTAAAAACTACACTGGTTATTGAAACATTGACTTTATAATCATTAACACTACGCAAATAAGTCTATATATGTATTATTATCAGTGTGGATTAACTCTTTAAAAATCATCAATATATTTAATAAAAACAGCATTGTCTATTCCCAAATATTTGTCCACGAACGCATGGTTTAGTCGTCAAAGCGCTTTTAAAGGCGTAGGTTGAAGTCGCGTTGATTAAATTACAAATTATTAATATTTTAATATATTTTCTTTAAATATTTTTATTTCATGTATTTTCACAAAATTCTTCAAAATAGCTGCAACTAATTTTATGTAAATAAATTCATTCTTAAACTAAATGTACGAAAGCGAACAAGTTGAAATTGTTAAAAATTACAAATAAATGTCGATTCCATTGTTTTAGGCCAAAATCGACTGAACTTAATAGTGATATTGTAAACGATGATTGTGAATGGTTTATTAAAATAAACATTGGTAATTGTTTTGTGTTTTATTATAGAGCTGCTTTAGCTGGAAATTTAAGTTATAACATAAAAAAACCCTTCCTTCCTGTTACGAAATTAATATTGTTAAATATTTTTATGTTTCTGAAGTGTAAATATAGTGTAATGTTTAAATTTTTTTTTGTAGCTTTAACGCGTATATCTCCCGACATGTCAGAGTAGGCAAAAGGAACGCGGAACCGTGGGATAACCTATGTTAAGCCTGCGTTGGCTTAGTCCTGTTTTCTCGTACCTGTAAATTGTTATAATATGTTGTTCTTTAAGCATTATTCTCTAACACGAAGATAAGAAACTGCTTAGCAATCCATGGATTCACCGGCGGGGTGCCGGGCCCATCGCGTTGTAGGAAACGAGACTCGCGATCGGCGCTTGGACTTTGCGACCCAATTGGTAGTTTTAAAGGGGCCCCTTTAAAATGCATTAACGCTCCCTTTTCACTGTCCGAGCTCCTCCCACTACCTAACTAAAATTTCGAAAGATTCTGCTAATGCCGCCTTTTGAGTTACGTTCTATAAATGTATTAGTAATAGTGTTTCTAGACAGGCCGAGATCCTTTTAGGCAAAAAAAAAAGCTAACGAGAGATTTCGCTGTTATCCGCTCGCTCCTACTTCTACCGCGTATGCATTTACCTAACCCTATTCCTGGTCGTCGTTAGTACCTCGAAATATTTATTCAGTTTAAGCTATGACTTTTAGGTATATTAGTCCTCCCACGGACTGGAATTTCTAACCATACAACGCGTTTGTTAGGTTTCGAGACTAAAGAAAAATATCAGTCTGGAGAGACGAACCCCATGGTCCTCAGGGATTTGTATACTGTTTCTCATACGTGTCCATCAAAAGAGTCCAATCAGAGCTGGATCTAATATTGAGAAAGGCATTTGCGTGCTTTTTTAACATAACCTCTTTCACAACTCTGGTTGAACGTTTGCCTGGTTGTAATGTTTCTCTGTGCGCTTGGTACCTGAAAAGACAACGGCTGGTCACGTATAATTTCTTGGGGGTGTGGGAGGGCCGGGTTGTCATGGCGCCCCGCGAGTAAATTGCCACGTTCCAGAGTACCCTACACCCGTCCCACAGCATATTTTAGCTGGTCCCCACTGCCTCTTTACAGATGTAGCAATATTTTCGGTAGCTTTACCCCATCTCACTAAATTACTTTGATCTGGAAGGAGCATTTGGAACGCCGTCAGGTAGAATTTTAATAGGCTGGAGACCAGTCATGAATTAGGGTGCGCCATTTTAAAGCTAAAGGGATACAAATTCTCCTAGAGTCAGCCACTCGTTTTTGCATTTCTAACCCCATTGCGTTGCATCTTTACCTATCTTCGTCGTCTTGCCACGTAATAAAGATTTATTATGTCCCATATCTTGAACTTTCCTCTTGATCCAACCCTACTTTACTTTGATTGTGCTCCTATCATAAATTGTTATGGAACTTAAGTCTTACTCGAGCTCTGACACTTCTGTCTTTTGGAAGTGAGGTAACAAATCTCATCTCGTGATTTTCCCAGGATATATGTGGTTTTGGCAACTCTTAGATTTTTATAGCTTCCGACTGGTTTCTTTAATCCAACCCCAGTTATTTTTTTCCCTAAAAAGGTTGAGGTGTCTGACACCGAATGCGCTACCCAGCCAAAACTCAGTATCTTTATGCCGCTTGCATCTAACTTACCAGAGGGGTTTTATTAAATCATATACGCAGGAAAGGCCAATTCCAGACGTGTGTTAGAAAAATGTCCGTATATCCAAACTTTTTTTGACCTTACTTATAGGTTGATGTTTCAAAACCTTTCAAGATCTGTCAAAAAGCTGGTGTCGACTAGTACATCTAAAGATGGAGTACGGCCTTTATAATCCTATTTTCTTCCGAGAAATTTAAAAGTGCCGCTTCGGAAAACGTATAAAATGCCTTTTAACCATCTATTTTAAGTCCGGATCGGGGGGGGGGGGGGTAAGAGGTTATATTTAGTGTTTCGTCACCCAGCATAGCATGGACACTTACGAGGTTTTGCCGCATTCCCGTGGTCGTCCACGCACAAAATTCTTCTACTTCATCCAATAGCACTGACATTGCTTTGGATTCCTAGTAAGTATCCGCGAGATCGTTCCGCAAGAAGCAAGAATGGATGCTTTGTTTTTATTGTTTACTTAAACCGATAACCCCCTTTTCTCTCATATTTAATTAAATTATCTATTAAATATTTAGACGATATTAACTAGTATTGTGATAAACAACAACACCTGGAAAAGACCTACTCTATAGCTTAAAGTTGTTGAATTAACCGTTTTTGAGGTTAATAACGAATTTTAATTTGATAGTAATGACGCGATATGTGTGCTTACTATTGTAGGAAAGTTGTACCGTTTTAAAGCACACTCAAATAGATCGTGTTGTACTGATCTCTAACCGTTTTCTAAATCTATCCAACATACGTAATTTGCCCTCTCACACTTTCTGGCGTCTTTAAGCTTTCGGTTAACAAAGTATTATGCTCCAGGCATCCAGAAATTCCAGTTAGGAACCCTTTCTGGGTTCGGCCGAAGTACCTATTGCTAATCATAAAATGGGTCTTTTCGTTTGAAATATTGAGAAAAAGATTTAGAAAAAAGTATGTCGAAGAGCAATCGCCTAGTAATCCTTTGGATCTGTTACCCGAATCTTTTTTGGGAATGAGGACAATATCGCTTTCTCCAAAGGACGTAGGTAATTTGCTTTCTGGACCAATTTTCCCATATAAGTTGGTGGCGTGTTTACGAACAGATGCACATTTGTTTTGTAAACTAATAGGGATCCATCAGGTCTGGAGCTGATTTAGAATGGTTTCTTTTTGATTGTTATTGATTTCCTCTAAAGTTGTTGGGCAACCTGAACGTCACGTGAGGAATCTCAGTTCGTTGGTTGTTTTTGGCTCCTTATAGCCTTTCTATTTAGCACTCGTACGTGATTTTATAATGTTTTTTTCATAATGCCTCACGTCAGAGAAGGCTTTACCTCTATCTTCCTGAAAAATGTTTTTATAGAGTACTCAAAGTATTTTTAATCGAAAGCACCTCGTGTTTGCCCGTCAAAATTTGTATGACGTTCCGCGATCTGTAGTCGATATACCCTGAATTAATTTCAAGGTTGACCGTAGCGCCCTAGACAATTGGTGACTACGATAATTATCGCTAGAGCTTGGCCGCACGAAGATTCTTGTTTTAGCTCTCTTTTTTCTCCTCCTCATTTTCCGACTTGAACGCGTTTTCTTTGTTTTACGAGGCGTAATGATATTGATAAGGTGGATATATTTCGTTGAAATAGTCATAAATAGTTTTTTTTGAAAGTCTCTACTTGCATTTCTACTCCTGCTTCGAGCCCCGGATGCTCTAACAGGACCGCTAATCGTTCGTCGTGATACTTTTCCATGTCGATTGCTTTAAATTTGGGAATGCTAAGACTGTCCCCGGTGGGAAATGGACTCCTGATATTTTTCACTCATGGCTCACCATTGGACATATGAGGGGTCAACTCTATCCTCGTTATAGTCGAAGAGCTTACCGGGGGGGGGGGGGGGGGGGGGGACGATAGCCTTGCTTCAACACCATCATGTGTTTTAAGATGTTTAAATACCAGGCTCTTCTCTTGTAATTTTTCCCGCACGTGGGGCATTTCAAGTCCGTATTCGCGGCCGCTTTCGTTGTTTGTTCCAACCGGTGGACAGATCTTTCCGCCCCCCCTCTTCGACTGTCCCAGGGTATTTTTCTTTTTCGGACTTTTACTTTTTAGATTTCCTGGTGCTTAGGCTGCGACCATTGCCCTCGCTGTCTTTCCAACATTCAAGCTTGTCTTCTCCCACTGCCAGCTGTCTTTCAGCAGTCACTGTCTTTGCCATCGTCCATCCCGGCTCCTCGGTTGTCATTTTTAAATGAGAAGAAACTGCTTAGCAATCCATGGTTCACCGGTGCTGGTGCCGGGCCCGCATCGCGTTGTAGGACGATGAGCTCCGATCATCGCTTGGGACTTGCGACCCAGTGTAGGTTTTAAAGTGGCCCTTTAAAATGCATTACCTCCCACTCCCTGTCCCCGAGCTCCTCCACGAACCTAACCAAATTCGAAAAGATTCGCTAATGCCGGCCTTTGAAGTACTTTCTACTAGAAAATGTATTAGTAATAGTTCGTTAGAGCAGGCCGAGATCTTTTAGCAAGCTAAAGATAGTTTCGCTGTTATACTCTCGCTCCTACTTCGTACCGGCGTATGAATTTACCTAAACCTATTCCTGGTCCAGTTCGTTAGTACTTCTCGAATATTTATTAAGTTTGAAGCTCATAACTTTTAGGTATATTAGTCCTCCTACGGAACTGTAAGTTCTACCATTACTACGCGTTTTAGGTTTTCGAGAATAAAGAAAATATCAGGTCTGGATGACGAACACCATGTCCTCAGGGATTTTATACTGTTTCTCTACGTGGTCCATCAAAGAAGTCCAATCAGTAGCTGGATTCAATATTGAGAAAGGCCTTTGGCGGTGCGTTTTTTAACCAACCTCTTTCACAACCCTGTTGAACGAATTTTGCTGGTTGTAATATGCTTTCTCTGTGCTCTGCTACTGAAAGAACTACGCTTCAACGTATAATTTCTAGTACCTTGTCATGGGCGCCGCGAGTATTGACCACTTTCCAGGAGTACCCTACACCCCACCAAGCATATTTTTGAAGCTTTCCCCACGCCTCTTTACAGATGTAGCAAATTTATCGGTAGCTTTTACCCCATCTACTAAATTACTTTGATCTGGAAATCTTTGGAACGCATTTCGGTAGAATTTTAATAGTGCTGGAGAGACCAGTCATGAATTAGGGTGCGCCATTTTAAAAAAGCTAAGGGATACAAAATCTCCTAAGTCGCCCTGTCGGTGTTTGCATTTCTAACCCCATTGCGTGCATCTTATACCATCATTCTTCGTCTTGTGTTGCCCGTCTAAAAAGATTGTTATTATTCCCATATCTTGAACTTTCCATCTTTTATTCCTAACCCTACGTTCCTTTGATTGTGCTCCCTACAGAAATTGTTTATGTCACTTAGTCTTGACTCGAGCCTCTTGTGACACTTCTGTCCTTTTGGAAGTGAGGGTCACAATCTCTACTCGCTCGTGATTTTCCCAGTATATGTGTTTTTGGCAACTCTTAGCTGTTTTAGAGCTCCGATGGTTTCTTATCTCAACCCAAATTATTGTTTTTTCCCTAAAAAAAGGTTGAGGTGTCCCTGTCTGCCGAATGCGCTAGCCCAAGCCAAACTTCAGTATCTTTATGACGCTTGCATCTAACTTAGCCAAGAGGGTTTTTAATTAAATCATATACATGAAGGCCAATTCCAGACGTGATGTTAGAAAATGTCGTATATCCAAACTTTTTTGACATTACTTTATGGTTGATGTTCTACCTTTTCAATATCTGTCAAAAGATTTCGACTGAGTCATCTAAAGATGGAGTACGGCCTTTATATCTATTTTCGTTTGCCGAGAATTTAAAAGGTGCCGCTTCGGAACTATAGAAATCTTTACTCTATTAAAATCCCGGATCGTATGAGGTATATTTAGTGTTTCGGTCTACCCGACATAACAGTGACACTATAAGGTTTTGCCTCATTCATTCCCCTTCGTCCACGCACAAATTCTTCACTTCATCCAATGCAGCTGACATTGGCTTTGGCTTCCTAGTAATTAATCGCGAGATCGTCCGCAAAAGCAATGAATGGATTCTGTGTATTTATGGTTTCACTTAAACCGATAACCCCATGTTCTCTCAATGTTTAATTAAATTATCTATTAAAAAATATTTATGACGATATAAATATTATTGGGGATAAACAGCAACCCCTGGAAAGACCTACTCTCTAGCTTCAAGGTTTTGGAATTACCGTTTTGAGTTATAACGAATTTAATTTGAATAGTATGACGCGATTATGTTGCTGACTATTGTAGGAAAGTTGTATACAGTTTAAAGCAAACATCAATATATACGTGTTGTACTGATCCGACCAACGCTTTTTCTAATCTATCCGAACATCCCGTAATTTGGTTGCCCTCTCACTCACACACTTCTGTCGTCCTTTTAAGCTTTCGGTTAACAAGTATTATGCTCCAGGCATCCAGAACTTCCAGTAGAAACCCTTTCGGTATTCGACTGCGGCTGAAGTACCTATTGCTAATCAATAAAATGCATTTCGTTTGAAAATGAGAAAAAAATTTTGACAAAGTATTCGTAAGAGCAATCGGCCTAGTAGCCTTTGGATCTGTTACCCCTATCCTTTTTTGGGAAGAGGACAAATATCGCTTCTCCAATGAATAGTATTTGCTTTCCTTACCTTTTACCATATAATGTGTGGAGGTGTTTGAACCGATGAACCTTTTTGTAAACTATATAGGGGGATACCCATGACCCTGGAGGCTGATTTAGATGGTTTCTTTTTGATTTGATTATTTATTTCCCTAAAGTTGTTGGGGGTCAACTTGAAAGTCAACGTGAGGAATCTCAGGTCGTTTGTTGTTTGGCTCCATATATCCTTTCTTTTTAGGCACTTCGTACGGGATTGTATAATGTTCATAGTTTGCCTCATCGGTCAAGAGCGCTTATTACGCTCTATCTTCCTTAAAAATGTTTTTTAGAGGATCAAAAGGATTTTTATCGAAAGCAACCCATGGGGGGGGAAAAACCACCCAAGGGGGGGGGGGTTTTTTTTTTTTTTTTTTTTTTTTTTTTTTTTTTTTTTTTTTTTTTTTTTTTTTTTTTTTTTTTTTTTTTTTTTTTTTTTTTTTTTTTTTTTTTTTTTTTTTTTTTTTTTTTTTTTTTTTTTTTTTTTTTTTTTTTTTTTTTTTTTTTTTTTTTTTTTTTTTTTTTTTTTTTTTTTTTTTTTTTTTTTTTTTTTTTTTTTTTTTTTTTTTTTTTTTTTTTTTTTTTTTTTTTTTTTTTTTTTTTTTTTTTTTTTTTTTTTTTTTTTTTTTTTTTTTTTTTTTTTTTTTTTTTTTTTTTTTTTTTTTTTTTTTTTTTTTTTTTTTTTTTTTTTTTTTTTTTTTTTTTTTTTTTTTTTTTTTTTTTTTTTTTTTTTTTTTTTTTTTTTTTTTTTTTTTTTTTTTTTTTTTTTTTTTTTTTTTTTTTTTTTTTTTTTTTTTTTTTTTTTTTTTTTTTTTTTTTTTTTTTTTTTTTTTTTTTTTTTTTTTTTTTTTTTTTTTTTTTTTTTTTTTTTTTTTTTTTTTTTTTTTTTTTTTTTTTTTTTTTTTTTTTTTTTTTTTTTTTTTTTTTTTTTTTTTTTTTTTTTGGAAAGAAAATATTCAATGCAATAATCTGCATTATGAGGTGCACACTTCTCAATTTAATAACAATACGAAATCTAGTACGCCGGCAAATTTTTTACAAGGAAACTCTTAAGACTTATATATATTGAAATAATTTTTACAAAATTGAAACTAAAAATAATATAACATAATAATGTGGTGCATAAAGTGATCAAAAATAGGGACTATGTAAAGAAGACACAAGCAATTTAGGTCGAATCTAAGACCATTACTTTTCCTTTACTTGACTTGCACTTGCATTACCTAACAGAAAGTATCGAAAAAAGTAAAAGAGTTGTTTATTAAAAAAAACGTTATTAAAACGTAAACAAACTAGTTAAAAACTTTATCCGGCATAATTGCCGTAGGCCTCTATTATAAAGAGTTCAGCGTCGTTTCTAAGTTTATATTTATTAGCCCCGCGGCTCTTCTGGCGGCATTTTAAATGTTATTAGCGCATTATATTCTTTAGTGGTATGCCGTGAGGTTAAAGTATCTTAGTAATTCGTAAAATTTAACTACACAGTCTATAATGCTAGGGTCCTGACGAAATTATTGAATGGAAATCAAACTAAAGCACAGTTATAAATCGTGGACTCATTTACGCATAAAAATACAATTAGAACTATAAGAAAACTGTTAAAAAAAATCATAATTCTCCTAGAAATACACAAAAAACTAGTAATAATAAAACTGCTTATTCATAAAAAAACTCTTGCTCACAAAACAGCTATGAGACTCTTCGTACAACACTGTTACCGACCGGCAAAGTAGTTTATCGATATAATGTTGTTGACATCGACGAACGTCTGGAGTGCTCAAGGTGATATAAGGAGATTGAGAGACTCTTCAGTTCCATGTAACATGATGTCTGTATACGCTTATACGCTATATTTGCCTTTACATATTAATATGATACAAGATATGACATATTGTAATTGGGAAGGATTAGGCTAGTTGGTAAAAAAATGGTATTATGGGTAATTATCCACATATGCACGTGACAAAAGTTAATATATCAAAGGATTAAAATATCTAAGTTATCGGATATTGTGAGAAAGAATGAGACATATTTTTAACAGAGCATATTCTTTTGGTTTTATTCATAATTGTGATAAGTTCTACACATTTATTTATATTTCTGCATTTAAACAATTGATTTATAATAACGGACATTTAATATACGACTTCGTATAATAGGCTATTTCTTTGGTTCCTTTGAGGTATGAAGTCTATAGTATATGTCAGTGCTCTAATGCTTTAGTTTTGCATAACATAGTTATATTTAGCTTACCAATCGTGTTGAGTTTGCTCCGGGGCTCGTAGTATCTGCCGGAGGCGAGTCCCAATTTGTTTTATTCTCAAATTGAGGTGGGAGAAAGAAGGGGAGAAACATTACAAAAAGGTATTAATTTCCATTATAGTTCAACATAATAATATGTTGTCTATATAAAGACTATCCCTAGTGCGGGTCTATAGCGCTACTGGGTGTGAGTGAACAAGTATATTATAAATGGTTAACTATCCAATACGTAAGTTTTTACATATTTTAAGAGGTGCGATGAGAATAAAATATCTTTTAGCTATCTCGCATATAGCCACAGTAGGTATGAGGGGATGGTGAGGAATACATTTCCGTTCCCAATTTTTAGTTCAAATTGCGTTCCTGTACGCCTCTAAGTGTTTATTTATTTTGAATAGTCGGGAATGATACATAAAGGAAACGGCGCGATCACACAGGAGTAAACACAATAAGCACACTACATACAAAGCTTCTACAACTTACCCACAGAATAAAATAATTCATATTAGGTTACCAAAAATACATCAGAAGGCACAATGTTGTAGCATTTATTTACACTGTGTTTACGTATTTGTGGGTACGTAAATGTTTATATCCAGTAAAATGGTGTATCCAGCGTGTAGCTTAAACCAAATACTTTATGATATAGTATTTATATTAATTTACTTATACATATATATTGTTTATTACTTATTTTTGTCATTGACCTACAATCACAAAATTATCTCTATTAAGTGAAGTTCATTCGCACTTAACCCATATTCCACGTTTTAAAGGTCTACCAAAAAGCCATGCATAGGTTGATTATTCTGAATGAAATCTGTAACAGTATATTTTTCATCATTGTCGAATCTTTGAATTATATTTTTTTGTTTCCAGTTATTTGATTTTTTCTTTACAAATAAGAAATCTAAATACACAAAAAATCTATACAAGCTAATATTAGTAATTTATTTCATACAAAATTGTGCATACATTCGCAAATGTATGTTTGTAAACTATTGTGCTTATCGTTTACTTATGAAGAAATGAAAATCATACGACAACCTTGATGCGAAAATCAAACTCACATTTGACCTATATTACTTTATTAAAATAACCTTCAGAGTTATCAGAATAGGCAGAGAACAAATAGAACGTAATAGAATTATTTTGCCAATAAAAGAACGACTTTTTTCATTATATCTGTATATATATCAATGTAGTAAATTAAAATTTGTTATATCGGAATGGTTATTTTATAGGCTAGAGCGTTTTAAGATGAATAATAAAATATTATGTCCATCCGCCGAGTATCCGCTCTAGGTGAATAAAAAATCAATCAAACAATTTGAAATCGTATTAATATGTTTAAAATAAACGTATAAATACGATACGAAATAATATATTTGGTAGATTATCTATGAACACTGCATATTAAAAATAAATAATATTTAAATACCAGTGGCCAAACAAGCTTACCAACTCTAGACAATTTGTTACATATAGAGACAAAACACATTTTAACAGATACAGCCCAAAATTATTTAAAATCCTTCGTTGGTATTAAATTGGCGAAACAGCCACAATTTGAACGTTGTATTATGAGATATTTATTTGTACGTATGGAAAAACCTGCATTAAATCGTTTTTATTGCATCTAAAGTGTTCTCCACAGGAAGTAATAGCTAGAAAAAATTACAAATGAAAAATATACGTTTTCAAAGTTGTAATAAAGGTAGAAAGAATAGTTTGAATTGAATTGAATTTTAATTGAAATTGCTAATTGTAATATTAATAAAAATTATCTCTTTTCTGAAAAAAAATAAAAAAATAAAGATTTTATGAATAATCTTACTTAATGAATATTGCAATTTTTGATCATTAAAATAACAAATCAATTTTTACTAAATATTTAAGGGGGTCGAAGATGGAAGGCTTGCACGCCAGCGATCCCTGCCAGCCCTAGCTAGGGCTGCAACATTCCATCAGCCACGAGCACCATACGGGAGCACAATGCTAGGGGCGTCCCCCCGAGGCGACGCGCACCAGTGCGTCCCCGCTGGTGTGAAAAATGGAGACGAATGCGGCGTTGGAGACCGCCACCCAGCACGCCATGTCCGGAACGGCGGGAAGTGGAGGACGGAGCTACAAATAGCTGCGTGGAATGTAAGAGGAGAGATGGATCAGAAGATGAATGAATTATAGATGTGATGGATGAGCGAGATTTGGATGTCATTTGTATGACTGAGACCAGCGAAAGGGTAATAACCGATTTGCCGGGCAGCCGCGTCGCTCTCTGGGCCGGCGTTCCAGAGAGCGAACGCGGGTGTCAAGGTGTAGGTGTGTTGTTGTCCTCTCGATTGGTTAGTGCAGTGGTAGAGTACGAGGCGATCAACCCTAGACTGCTTTGGGTTCGCTTCACGCTGGGGATTACAAGAATATTCTTGTTGGTGGCATATGCGCCGGTATCCTCAGCCTCATTGAGCGAACTTGAGGGTTTTGGGAGAGAGTGTCAGGGATGTTCTAGGGGCAGTGTTAGAGGAAATGAAACATTAATATTATGTGGAGACATGAATGGATGAGTCGGACCGCGAGAAGTGGTTACGAAGGTGTGTTAGGTCAATATGGTGACAGAAGAGTGAATGAGTCTGGAAGCTCATTTTGGAACTTTGCAAGGAAGGAATTTGTTTGTGGCAAACACGATGTTTGACCACAAACAAATTCACATGTATACGTGGGAGCGCATGGGAGAGAAAAGTATGATTGATTATTCCTAGTGGATCAGCGGATTCGAAGAACAAGTGATGGACACACGTGTGTTTATGGGTTGCCGACTTGGGAACGGACCACTATCCTAGTAATTGCTAGATTTAGGGGTTTTGTTCGTTAGGATGGCGTAACCGCACGTGTTGTTCATACTTGGAATCGAATTATCGCATAAGAAGCTGGAAGCTTCAAGATCCACCGATCAGGGAGGAATATATAGAAAGGGTTTCCAAAAGCTTGACAGTTGTGAAATAGGAAATGAAAGTGTTGAAGTATGCTGGCAGTAGCCTTAGGAGCTGCATGGTGAAGCTGCGACAGAAGTATGTGGTACAAGGAAAAGAGGCTTTAGTAAAAGCGTGACGAATGAGGGGATGATGAAGTGAAGATGCTTGTAGAAAGAAAGAAGAAGACATGGCAGGATTATAAAGCCTCGAGTAAGAATAAAAGTTGAGAGAGATTAAAAAGAAAGAGTAATAAGACTGCAAAAGCACCAAACGAAATGCACTGATAAAGATGAAGCGTAAAAGAACCGAGAGTAAAGAGATGAAAGGTTGACGAGTAACCTTCCGGGATAGTACGAAGCTTTTCTGGCGAGAAGTTAGTGATTCACGGAGTTGTTCGTCAACTTTTAAAATGAAAGGGGTGCTTTCGAAGGATTATCGTGAGATTATACAAACAGATCATACGTTTTGCAGCGATGGGCGGAATTCTACAAAGGAGATGTTATGAATGTGCTGACGCTTCTGCCTCAAGTGACAGCGACAAGCTGAGTCTTGATGTAGCAGATGGCGAAATCAGTATAAAAGAAGTTGAGAGTGCAATAAAAAGCTTGAAATGTGGGAAGTCAGCGGGCGGATGGAGTTACTGCCGAGATGATCAAATATGATGGACCTCGCATCTTGTACTTGTTCTGGTTTTTGTGCAATTTATGCTGGAAATCGGGGGAGGTCCCAGATGATGGCAAAGTGCAGTCATCGTGCCTTGTATAAAGGCAAGGTTCACAGATAGACTGTGCAAGCTATAGGGCTATCAGTTTGATTAGCTTAGGTGGTAAAGTATATGCAAAAATTTTAGCGAGAAGAATGCAAGAAAGATCCGAAAGGCTACTGTGGGAGGCCCAAGGAGGTTTTAGACCTGGAAGAGGATGCATGGATCAGATCTTTTCCATCCGTATGATCACAGAGAAGTTTTTGGCTGTAAACAAAAAGGTTTTCTGTGCTTTTGTGGACTTGGAGAAGGCGTTTGACAGGGTTGTGAGAAAGAAGTTGTGGGAGATACTACCCCGGTACAATGTGAACGGACCCTTGCTGCAGGCTGTAAAAGTCTCTTTATAGAGATCGACTCAGCCTGTGTGCGAGTAGGGCCGACATGTCGCCTCGGTTTGGCATCCAATCGGGTGTTAACAGGGTTGTGCCATGTCGGCTTGGTTGTTCAATTTGTATTTGGATAGCTGTCTCCAAGGACTGAAAGAAAGTGACATGGGTGTAAAAGTGGGTGACTTGAAGGTAATTTGCTTGTTCTATGCAGATGATGCAGTGCTTATTGCATCATCAGAAAGCGAGTTGCAGGCATTGGTCACCATACTGAAAGACGGGTGTGAAACTAATGGTCTAAGCCTGAATGCAAGTAAGACAAAGGTTCTGGTATTTGAAAGAGACGAGGAAAGGACAGAATGCAAGATTTTCGTGAATGGAAAATTATTAGAACAAGTGAACGAAGTAGTATACTTGGGAAGTATGTTAAGTAGAGATGGTAGATACGAAATGGATGTTGAAAGACGTATTGCTGCCGGTAACAGAATGAACGGTGCCTTAGCTGCGTTGTTGAGACGGCAGAAACGTCAGCGTCGCTGCACGTTTGGCCGTACACAATGCAGTTCTGTTTCCGACGCTGTTATATGGCAGTGAAACGTGGGTATTACAGAAGAAGAATGAAAGAAAGATGAATGCTGTGGAGATGCGATCTCTTCGAAGGATATGCGAAGTCAGCTTAGCTGACCGAATTCGCAACGAAGAGGTACACAGGATGGTAGGTACCAGCGAGGATGTCACAGTAAGAATGAAGAGGAACGTGCTCAGATGGTTTGGGCAGCGTCGACAGAATGAGTGACGAAAGAATGGTAAAAAAGATATATGATGGAAAAGTGAGTGGTAAGAGAGGTAAGGGGAGACCTCGGTTGACTTTCGAAAACACAGTATCGAAGATACTGGAGGAAGGTCACGTAAAAAGCATGAGAACTCCCCGTAGAGCATGCGTGAAGAGGTTAATGACAGTGGACGAGGCGAAAGAGGTATGCAGGGACCGCAGCGTTTGGCGCTCCGTTCTCTCTGACTATCCCGCTAGGGATAGAGCGTGAAGTATGTATGTATGTATGTAGTACTAAAATATTTATTTATATTATTATCTCAGATTTAGACAGTTCAATAGTGAATTTGTTTTATGTCAAAATGTTACACAAAGCTATTGGAAATAAAAATCTACAAAACGTCAACTACTTGAAAATAATAATTCCAAAATAGAATTTTCATTCCGGCTCGCCTTTACGTGCATCGATGCACTGATGAAAAATGAAATGCTCGTGGCCTCAAAAGTCTACCTCCACAGTTGCCATGTTATACACAATACTTAAAGCGATGCCCTTTAAGTATTGTGTATAACATAACGTACTCGGTACGAGTATGTCCGAGGAAAAGTCCTTTGAGACGAACTATCTGAAACCGAAAATGACACAGATGTTTTGCAAGTGAACGGGACAGCATCTGACTGCGAATGTGACGATTGTAGTTTCGATCTAAGTTCGGAAACATGCATACAACAATGACATATAAATAGAAGAATGAAACTCTAAATAGAAGAAAACAATAATTTCTTTGATAACAACTTTTATATTTTGACCCTTTTTAGTATCTCTATTATTAGTTTAATAACAGTTAAAAAGTTAACATCTATTAGCCAATTAATTTTAAGAAATTATTTCATTGTATATTGCAAACAATCTTCTAGTTTTGTTTAAATTAGTTACGTTTTAAAGTCTCAAGAATTTGTTCAGTACATTATACCAAACCTCTTTAACTTTCCTCCACATATTTAAAAATTTAAATCTTATATTACATTAAGATGCGTAAATATATGATAAGGTTTATACGAACGCGGAATAATTAAAATCTTCGTACACGCCTTGTGCGTGCTAAGTCTTAATACTTCGAGTTGAGCCTCTCCAAGTTAGCTTTCGCGAACAGACGAGCAAACAACTTATATACTTTAATCTAATTTGTCAGGCAGGCATCATTATATAACATAAACATCTTATTTTGACATATTGGCATCAAATTATATTCAATTTATATATAAATTAAAGCTTATTAAGCTTATTGTTCTTATAGATTATAGTGAACATAAATTTTATTAACATGGGAGCCGACTCCGAGTTGGTATAAAACTATAAAAATATTGAAAAACAGACGTGTGAACTTAGGTATACTTTTTTTTATTTAAAAGATTTAAAGCCCCCATTAACAATAAAACTTACATACATTACATCTAATCTCAACCTGTTATTCAGTAAATTTATTATTTTATGCTTTATAATTCTATGTGCTAATTAACAGTAAAAAGAGGAAAACATATGAAAAAAAATGGTTGCCTGTAAAGTGGGTTTTACGGGCGAAAATTTTACGTGACAACGTCTTTTTCTCGGTAGAATATTTATTGATATGAATAATAATTATAGTATAAATTGCACAAATTTTAACTATAGAAAATATATTTTGTTTACTAAAACATTGTACATGTGTCAAGTGATACGCGCGGCGGACCGATCATAGTTCGGTGACAGTTGACACATCGTTACGTTACCATTTTCATATTTGTGTGTTGTCACGTCAATAATGTATAGAAAACGTAATAATAATTGAACTTAACGTTCGTTCAGGTGTTAAAGTTACATCAAAATCTTATATATTTTCTAAGTATGTTATTATGTCAAGTAAGTGTCGAGCGTATGTATAATTGCGTCTGCTCCACGACGGGGGACGTCCATCCTGTTACGCGACTGATCTATTGTGTAATTGATGCAGAAGTGACGATTGATTTTTTGTAACTTTTATGTAAATGTGTTCAAGATATTTTAACTATGCAGCTGTACTTCTAAGGTGTATATATTATTTACTAGACTTTACTAGTGGCTTTTTTCGTGTAGCTAAATTAATTTAACTGATATGAAGCAGTAGTTCTTGAGATAAACGCATTCAAACAAACAAGCTTCATTATTGATAATGGTGAAGATATTAATAAATGTCACATTTATATGTTTCTTAAGTATGGCTTAAAAATAGTAAATATATATGTATATGTGTACATATATTTAGTAAAAATACACAGTTCACAAATGTCAAATCTTGTTTCATGTAATATGCGACTAGGATCCGTCAACAGCACTTTATAGTCTCTCAATGGACAGAATATAGATTTTTTAATTACTTTATTATTAAACTTTACGCATGTTCCGGTCTGGAGGTATTCAGTCATATCTCGATGCAAATTGACAAATCCCTTTGGGACCCAATACAATTGGCGGTACTGTCGAAACAGTCGTTTTAGTTCTTTTCTTACATTTGTCAGGATTTACTTAGAAACGTATAAACGTGAAATCTCATAACTTTATGAGTGGTTTCTGAGGGTTATTTGGTATGCTTCATAAAGATCATGTTTTCTTTTAACTCTGAACACGCTTCTTGAAATATGGGGTTGTCAAAAAGAATAAAACTTTATAAATTAATAACGTTTTTCTTTCGCTTAAACCATGTTATTATATTTCCTTTAAAACTGAAAAGAAATGGACAAACGATTGTAGTACCCTTCTCTATGTACGTCTCTGTATACCGGATCAAAAGTACGGATTTTGTGAAAATAACACATTGAATAGTTCGTTCCGAATCAATGCATCTCATATTTTCATACTCATAGGCTGGATATGATGAAATGTAAATTTCTGACACACGATCGAAGCTACTAAGGATACGTGGCTGTGAATTTTAAACATCAAATAATTATTATAAATGATATATTCCGCGCGTAGTTTTAATTTAAATATGTACCTATATACTTTTGTCTTCTATGTTTTTTGAAGAAAGCTGAGAGAAATTACGAGGAGGATCGTCATGGCGCAATGTCGTAGATAAAGCGTGAAGCTAAAACAAAAATGATATCTTGATGTTAAATAAAACACAAAATTGTTTGTTATTTAGTCCTTATTTCAAACAATGTTAATAAAATAAAAGGGGGTAGTTTTAGATAATAAAAACGTTGAACTTATGTCAATCAGGGTTATGTGGGGACGAGGCACACAACTTTTTAAATTAACTTTTACCACTTCTGTTTCCTAATAATATTTATAATACAAATCCAAAGTACATTTTTTTTAGTAACTGCTAGATATTCTGTTTGTTCAGAAAGTTGAAAATCTTAAGACAGTGTAGTCTGGTGACTAAGGAAACAGAAGACAATAATTTAGACGATTTACATACATATATGTACATATATGCAACGACAACGAGTTGTCTTAAATAAAAGTGATGCCTTACAGATGACCTTAACATTGAAAAGGATTAATAATAACATAAATCAGAGATCAATATCGGTTTGACAGTTATCCAACTTAATACTAAAACTAATAAGTAAGTATTAAATTTATATGATTTCAGATACTCGCTTAACCGAGTTAGCTTAAGCTAAAGGTTTTGAATTTGCTTAATATATTAATTAATTGTCATTATTTAGTAGTTTTCTATAATCTAACTTACGTGTATATGGCAGAAATAACCTAATGCAAAGACACTGTCACTATGATGATCAGAGAAAAGAAAATGATCAATTCCATTGAACCAATTACTTTACTTTACTTTGTGCTTATTTTTACTCACTGACCCGCAATAATCTGTTTCTTTTTTACATAATTAGATATATTACTTACTTTGACTTTTGATAATGTTTCTTTTACAAGTCAATCTTACAATTACAAAATGCTATAACATTTTGTACATCACGATTATAAATAATTTGAATAATTGATTTCTTTACAAAGTTCTTATTTTCTTGATGAGAGACGCTGTAGTTAATATTGCAAGGTAAAGGCCAATTTCGTAATGCTTCAAAATTCCCTAATCACCTAATATCACGCAGTTTTTCCCTTGAGATCGGCCGTCAGAACTGTATATTAACCTGAGACATACAACTGGGTAACATGCAACCACATGAGCGCTCAAAAAAGTTTTCTTGAGCGAAGGATGACATGATATATGAGTTAGGCGGAACAAACGAGGGAATTTTGTAAGTGGACGAAATTCTTTTGAATAAATAATATATTATAATATAACAATATAACACAAATAATAATATATTATAATGAGTAATATACAGATAAAGAGATTAAAGATAAAATAATCAAGCAGGGTATTAATAAATGGAAATCTAAACCACTACACGGACAATTTTATAGATCAGTAATAGATAAAGAACATATTGAGGACCGTCGTGGCGCAGAGGCGCAACGTCTGCCTGTAACGCGACGGTTACTGGGTTCGATCCCCTGTCGGAGAAGATGGATTTTTCTATTTCCATTTTCTTCGCTCTGGCATCTAAGGCAAAGCGCGGCGTTGAGTTCTGCCACCCAACACGCAATGCCTCGAAAACGGCGGAAAGTGGGGACGGAGTAAGCAGGGACTAAGTAACGGAGTGTCTTAACACTAGGTTCTTATGGTTCCTGCAGTTCCCTCTGCCTACCCTGCCATGTGCGGGATAAAGCGTGAAGTTAAAAAAAAAAAAAAAAAAACATATAGATACAGAATATTCTTTCGTCGAGGACCGCCGTGGCGCAGAGGCGCAACGTCTGCCTCTAACGCGACGGTTTCTGGGTTCGACCGCCAGTTCGAGAAGATGGATTTTTCTATTTCCATTTTCTTCACTCTGGCAAACTAGGCAAAGCGCGGCGTTGAGTTCCGCCACTCAACACGGAATGCCTCGAAAAAGGCGGAAAGCGGGGACGGAGAAAGCAGGAACTAAACAACGGAGTGTCTTAACACTAGGTTTCCACGGTCCGGTGAAGCTATAAAATATTCTTTCCGTTGGCTCAAAAAGCAACCGGTATCATCATCACTGGAATCAGGCAATATAGGTAATAGGATCAGGCAGTTATGACCAGGCAGTTTGAATTAGATATTTTGCATAAATCTATAGATGCTAAATGCCGACTATGCTTGACGAAGGACGAGACCACGCAACACATTGTTTCGGAATGTGAAAAGAAGTTTCTAATCTCTGGTGGAAAGAAAATTTATGTCAACCTTTAGTTAAAGAAAACGAATCTGCAAAATTAATGTGGGAGATGTCAGTTCAGACAGATGTCACAGTAATACACAATAGACCAGATATCATATACACGAATAAAATAGAAAGATATAACAGTGCCATCAAACTATAATATCGGAACAAAAGAAATAGAAAAATAAGCAAATATCACCTTTTAAAAACTGCAATCAAGCGGCTATGGTAGACACCGACAGAGATGATACCGGTTGTAATAGAAGCAATAGAGATAGTGGCTAAGAGCATTCATAGATATTGCCAAAAACTAGATTCTAAAATAAACATACACATTATGCAAAAGCAAGCAGTCGTACACACAATTCTGAGTAAATTTTTAGGAGACACAGTTTTTGTTAGAAATGGGGAAACTGAACCTCCTCTTCCCTGAGAGTCTAGGGGCGGGAGCTAGGTAAAAATACCGAGTATACTCGAGTTAAAATTTAAAATTTATAATAAGTAATATTTCTTTTCACTTGAGTACACTCGGTGTTTTTACCTTGCTGCCGCCTCGAGACTCTCAGGGAAGAGGAGGGAGGAATAAATAATATATTATAATATAATGGATACTATATGAATAAAATATATTATATCTTAAACAAATGTTAAGTATCCCTTGTTAAAAGGCTCTTACAATTCTGGCTTTGAAGCTTAATAGCTTGAAATTGCGTAATGACACTGTAACGCTATTATATTTGTAACAATTTCGCGGTGATTTGAGATAATACGTTCGATATTATTAAAGAAATTGAATTCTAAAGAAAAAGTAGCGAATAGAGCATCATCACTCTAATGTCCTCACATTCAAGTATTCAATACTAAAAATATGTAAAATAATGTACCTTATATACTATTCTTTTGATCAATGGACCTGCTATGATGAAAGTTTGTTTATTTTTAAATACTTGAAATGCGAAACAACGATTATATATTCACTATATCTTTTAAATTTACATAGTATATAGCGTATTAAAAGTCATAACTTCTTATCGGCGGTGAAAGGAAAACTTGTTCAGTTTATAAACACTTTGCCGAGCCACGCTTAATAAAGTTTGCAGCATAACCTGTTCGACTAATTTTGTCTTAAAAACATTTCCAGCAATAACTGCTTTTGTTTTAAGAACTAACTAAAAATTATTCATGGTTCTTGCAGGATAGACAGGGTAAGATAGGTACGTGGAGTGCTGTGTAGTGCTGGTGTATAATGCTGGAATATTATTCATGACATATTCTCGTAGGTCAATCGTAGCTTTCTCTTATTATCCTTTTATTTTCACATCTTTAGAGCTTTTTGGTTATTTCTTTAAAGTAGATAAGAGACTTCCGCCACTCAACGTGTAGTGTCTTGAATTCGGACGGAGTGTCTTAGCACTAAGTTCTCACTATTTACAGTGCTATATGCGTCATAAAGATTGATATTGTCTTTATCATCAGTAAATTACAGTGATATATTTTGCATAACATAAATTACTGTACTTTTATTCCAAAACGCCAAAATGTATCAACAAATTCAAAACTGTCCTGACTTATTTCATTTCATTCTCAATCAACGTCAAGGAACTGACAGCCTTTTAAAAAAATTGTAAAGAAAATTGACGGAATACTTAATAATACGAAAATGAGTTCATTTAGTAGCGCAATGTGGCGGGAGATAGATATTTTCTTAGATTGCTTGCTAATTGAGGTAAATTGGTGACAGCTTTGTTATAATGATTTTTTTAATATTTTATGTTTTTTAAATAGCTTGCCAGCGCCTGATTTATATATTTATTAATATGTTCGTTGTAATTTTGACCCTACTCAAGAGTATGAGTTATTTTCATATCCACACGGATGAAGATATTGAGCTCGCCACTCAAAATGTGATATATGAAGTTTTGGTAAACGTCGTCATGGAACAGAATGTCTAATCGATTTTTTTTATAAATTTAGTTTTCTCTTTACTTCTTCTTGATTTTCATATTTTAGAGGCTAAAACAAATGAGGGTTTTACTAATGTTTTATAGTTACTGATTACTTTACAAATCTTTAAATATCAATAGTACATAAATTAATGTAGTGTGAGTAAGTTTTTTTTACTTTGCTTGTTCTATAAAATCAGCGTATTTTAATATGCAAAAAGTATAATGGAACAAAATATTTCAATATACTGACTGTAGGAAGGAGCTCCGCTTAAATTTTGCCTTTCATCTTAAATTTTATTTCTTGAAAATGATTTTTTACATTTATATTTCACTAAAAATATATTTTTACAGCTTTGTTTCTATTTCAAGAGAAACCGATGAGATGACGTCATGATTAAGTTACATGGGAGTGTCTTGACAATAATGTACACTGTGAGGTATCTACCATGCATACATATAATGAGGGATATAAGTGAAGCTGAATAAATATATATATACATGATGAAAAATATGCAGTTAGATTATTAGTGCTGTTCTTAGTGTCGTTTTATCGAGTCACAATACGTCGTCATATAACAACAGTGATTTCAATGTAGCCGACAGAGGGTGCAGAGTTACTTTAGGTACTTAGGATGTGACTACGTCACATATTTATTTTTATTTTTCCATAGGGTAAACTCTTAAGTGAAATTAAATTTCTAATAGAGTTCTTGCTTTATTATTTATGCTAATAATAAAGAAATTCTTATAAATAGCACAATCATAAAAATATACGAACAAATTACAATATATAGTATCTAAATATAACCGAATGTGAATTCAGACGGAGTTCGTAGAACATTTGATTAACTTTCGAATTTCGACATCATTTTGTTTCTAATTAAAATTAGCAATATTTAAAATAATAATCTTTTATATAGAAAGTATGGTCACCGTGTTATCTTAAAACTTTATTTATCAAGTAGTCTCAACCAGAGCTCCGATGCCAGAACTGTTAAAGGGAAAAGCGAACGATCTCACATATCGCCGTAAGATCAAACGTGCAATTTCTACTTTAAAATATTGAAAATTTCATGTTATTGGAACATATTGCGGTGACAGTGATAATATACATAATATTTTAATAATATTCGTTATTAGTTTGTATTGTATTTTTCAACATAACATATATATTGAGAAAAAATTATATTATAACCTTCAAAATCATTTTTGAAGTCCTGTCCATAGATAATCCAAATGTGTGGGTTTGAATTAAAAAAAAATAGTTTTAGCTTTAGTTCTACATATGTGGAAGACTCAAAATATGTTTTGTTTGATATTTTTGTGTTCATTCTTAATGCAATTTAAAGAATACATATACTAAGTTTCAACGGTATAATAATAATTATTATTAGTTACGTAAAAAGTGCCCGTGGCGTACAGACAGACAGACAGACACGACGATTTATTTAGAGTTCTATTTTTTGTCATTTGCCTATAGAATCTTTAAAATGACCACAAAAATGAACCATTATCTTTAATGTTATATTATATTTAAAATTAGGTAAACTAAAAATTATATACTTATTCTTACGGCAATGTAAAGACACTATGTATTATGACCTCGACTTATAATATCCGTAATGTAGAGTAAAAGTGCCATAAAAAGTATAAAACACATAAAAAGGAATTTACAAAAGAGTAATGTTTGAAATGTAATATTTTACATCTCTGAAACTATTTTTACATTATATTTCACTTATTTTTATCTTTCAATATATTGACAAATTGTTAAGGAGTGCAATTTATCAACTTACTTACATCCGTTACAGGCATTTTTACTTTCTAACAGAAAATAACACTGTGTAAGCACAGTCTTCTTATCTTTTATTTGAAAGAAAATTTATGCTGAAAGAGGCTATACACTACATAATTTGAAAATTATGTTCAGTCATATATTGCTACTATTTGGAATTCATGATAATCTACATATGCATAAAGTCTATTAACATGATTTTAAAATAATTATGTTTCTTCCAGTTCTTATAGTAATTTACTCGTTATTAAACGTAGAATTAATATTACATTTTTTTTTGTCAACTCTACTTTTTTGGCCGTCAAATCATCAGAATGGCTACACCTACCGCTTTATGGAACTGCCAAAGAAAAATAAAAGTATTGGCAGAGCAATAAATCAGAGAATATCATCAGATAATCTTACTTATTAATATTTAAATATAAAAAATAATAAATATATTAGAAATTAAATTAAATATATTAGATTTTATTATTACAATTTGCATAGAGTAGTTCATAATATTATAAATTCCTATAACACCATAGATTAAAGTGTGTTCATTCCAAAGCATCAGTAATTTCGTATTACTATAGTTTGACGAGCCGACACTGCGGTCGGATTAGCTGTCAGGTTTAATTAACAAGCTTACAGGTCCTTCGTCCCTGTGTTGCATTCAACGATGGGTTGTTTTCCACTTATTTGCAAAAG
Organism: Dione vanillae; assembly: GCA_037178615.1. Classification (NCBI taxonomy): domain Eukaryota; kingdom Metazoa; phylum Arthropoda; class Insecta; order Lepidoptera; family Nymphalidae; genus Dione; species Dione vanillae. The sequence continues at coordinate 78,240 of JAZFAU010000469.1, read as the reverse complement.
ATTATAATTATAGGTCTATTTTTGTGTAATTAATTGTAACGAGAAAACAGATGGTGTGTTGACTAGAGAGGGGAGTTGTTGTCGAGGAGGGGCGAGGACGGGAGGTGCGTTGTGGAGAGGAGAGGAGAGTAATATAAAATGGGCGGCAGTGTAGTGATACGGGTTACTTTCGTTGCATAAGTTATCATATTAAGTTGTGAAACAGTGATTAAATAAGTTTAATATCATATGCAGTGTTTATTTTTTATCTACCGGCGTTACAAATCAGAAGAGGGATTACCGCAAAATGAAAAGAACTCGTGAGGACCCAGGATATTCTTTACGAATAAAAAGGCACCGCGACTCACAAGTAAGTGAATCTCGTAAGAAATCTATACCTGTTAAAGAATTGATAAAAAGGAGGGTAGATAAAGCAGTAAATCAACGTTTGAATAGTGAAATAAATATTAGATCTACAAAATTACAAAGTACAGAAAAATTAGTTCCTGATTACGATCCTGATAATCGTGATTTAAATATAAAAAGTTGGATTAAGGAAATTGAGCAATTAGGCGTAATTTATAATTGGAATGACGAAACTAAATCATTTATTTTGCAATCAAAGCTACAAGGACAGGCTAGGCAATGGTTTAATAGATTGGATTCGTATGATTATTCTTGGGAAGAATGGAAGTCTATGATTGTAAGGGCTTTTCCACGTCATCACGATTACGCATCTGTGTTAGATGAGCTCATGTGTAGAAAGAAACTCCCAACTGAATCTATGACAAAGTATTTCAGGAAAAGTTAGCCATGTGCTACAGGTGCCAATTGAGTGATCAAGCCGCTGTATCCTGCATTGTACGTGGGCTGCCTCAAGAACTTCGAGCAAATGCACAAGCATTTCAATGTCATACTCCAGACGAGCTGTATGAAGGTTTTCTATCTGCCTTTGATTCTTATCAAAACAATTCACAGAGAACACAAACCTATCCTGTCAAAACTGTTGGGTTTTCGAAAGCTTTGGACGCCGGAGGGTCTACCAGCCAGTTGGATAATACCAATACAAGAAAATCACCGGTCTGCTATCGCTGCAATGATATAGGACACGTTGCAACTACCTGTAAGTTTCCTGATAGAAGTAAATGTTTTAGATGTGGTAAACTAGGTCATGTGGCAAGCACGTGCACTGCTGATAGTGAACAGGTAACTTATAAAAAGGTACAGTTATTATCAAATTTAAATGATGTATATAAGAAAAATGTTCGTGTAAATGATGTACACATGAAAGCTTACATCGATACAGGGAGCGAGTTAAATGTTATCAACAAGAAGGCATCAGACGCACTTAAACTAAAGGTAAAGCCTACAAATACTGTTTTAAAGGGTTTTAATAACAGCTCTGTTCGTGCTATTGGAGAAGTTGGGTTCGATCTTTTAGTTGACAACGTGATTATTAAAACTTCTGCCGTGGTCACCGATGTTGATTTGGGAAATTTTGTTTTAATAATAGGACAAACTATTATTAATCGAGAAGATGTTATGTTAAGCGTTTCTAAATACGGGGTCACCTTGTCTAAAGTACCAAATATACGTAACGACTTAATGAATATCGATATGTGTGATGAAGCGAGCTGTTTCAGAGTTGAACTAATAGAAGATACAGTTGTACCCATTGCCGACAACCTGGTGAGGGTAAAAGTGAATGGAGCCGATTTAGGAAATTTTTGCACGAAGCCGAGACGATACAGCATGGGCAAAGTTGTTTACGCCATAGCGAGCACAGTACACAAGGACGGTGAAGGCTATGTGAGGGTCTGCAATATTGAATCGGACTCCATTTTTTGGAAAAAACGGATGACAATTGCCAGAGCCGAGAAGTGTACAACTGATTTAGAGGTGAGTTCTAATCATTTATTTTGAAGAGAGATGAGATGAGTATTAACTTTAATCAGGAGTTGGTAAATATTGATGTAGGAGATGTTGACGAAAAATATAAAATTGAGTTAATTGAACTATTAAAATCGTACAAAAATTGTTTTGCTAGTACGAATGAGGAGATAGGTTGTACAAATTGAAAATGGTGAAATGAGGATTGAACTTAATACTAGTAAGCCAATAGTTCGAAAACCCTATAGATTAGCTCATATGGAGAGACAAGTAGTATCTAAATTAGTTGACGACTTAATTAGTGGTGGTATAGTTAGGGAGTCAAATTCAGAGTATGCATCTCCAATAATACTTGTGCGTAAAAAAAACGGTGATTATAGACTATGTGTTGATTATAGGGATCTAAATTTGCATCAAAACGTTTAGAGCGCCAAGCTGAAAATATGATGCGAAATTATGACAAACGCAACAAACCTGAGAAAATTTTCAAAAAGTCGAGGAGGGGCGAGGACGGGAGGTGCGTTGTGGAGAGGAGAGGAGAGTAATATAAAATGGGCGGCAGTGTAGTGATTCGGGTTACTTTCGTTGCATATTAAGTTGTGAAACAGTGATTAAATAAGTTTAATATCATATGCAGTGTTATTGAACTATAGAATTTTGTAGCAAGGCTTAATATTTGACATAAATAATTTATTTCATGATATGTTCATTTTACTATTGAGAGGATTCATTTTAATTAAATTTAATGAGGCGATTATGACGTAGTGGGTCAACGTTCACATACAGATGTGTGGGTGACTGTGACCAAAAAGTGATCAGTTTCACCACTTAACACGCAATGTCGTGAAGTGTGACATTGCGTGTTAGTGGTGCTAGTGCGTGCTAGTGGAAAGTGAAGAACGGGTTTTCATAACACTTGGTTGGCTCTGTCTGTCCTCTAACGTGTCATACACCTACAGCATGAGGCATAGTAATTAATTAATTATTAATTTGGTTGTTGCTATTAAACGTGGAGAGACGAAGGCAGGGTGAATTATATGAGAAAGAATTAATAGAGCAATACTTATTTAGACTCCCTCTTGTGGAGAATAGATTTAGAGTGTTCGTTTTTATATTGGTATTGTAAGTTTAAACTATAACCAAAATTCAAAATTCTATGTCTATAGGTTTTTTAACACAGCAATTTTGCTGGTATTTTTTTATACTTTGATGGCTGTCTTAGAGCTTTATTTTTCTATTGTCTTCACAACGGACAGAAACCATCCTATATTTTCTATTTGGAGATATGAAATGCTGTTTAAAAAACATTACAAAATTATGACCGATTTTTAATGGTTTAACTTCATATTATAACTTTTAATTCATAATAATAATATTTATAAAGACGGAACCTTTTATGGGTGTAATAAAAACGGACTGAATCTAGAGGTTTTAAGTCAGTTGTCTTAACAGCCGTTTCTATTTTTAAGCTATGAAGCTGCTCTTTTATCTTTACACCGTCAGCAAGTGTTACTTTAAATTAGATACCGAGCCGGTGTTGGAAGGTTTAAACCAGAAGTTTCTAGTGTGACTCCATTGGTGCTCTGCTTACGCAATCTAATCGCCAGCGCGCTTTTAACTTTTACGATATTTATATTTTAATATTTCTGTTTACCAATTTGTAGACTACTAGATCTAAAAATTATCAGTGGTAGTGAACGAATATCGCATTCAGTTTTTACTTTTGTAGTTCAAGTAGAAGTATTACATACACACATATGTTTAGTTATATTGTGAGGTAGGTATTAAAATACTATTTGAATATTTTTTTATCCATCCAAATGAACCATATACATTTTTACGCTACAATTAACAAAACGTCATTAGAAATATGTAGGTAACTTATATACCTCCAAGTATAGGTCACAATCTAGTCACTTATTCCTCTTTCAATTTTCACGATCTTTTAGAAATATTTTATGCTCGTATAAAGTTACACATTATCAAAAATTACAAAAAGACCTTCTTATATTATAAATATCAACTCTCGTTTTTAGTGTTTCATTCTTGGTGACTTGTAATTAAGAACGAACGCAGTAACAATTTATTTTATACGTAGCGTTAAGGCTCAATTTGCTTTCTCAAATTTATTTAAGCAACTTGTACCAAGTATGTAAGGAATTCTATTAGATAGATACTCTGAGTGTTGAACGATCCTAAACTTTTCGGTCCTACACGACGAACTTTGCTTTGTAAATGCTTAATATTTTGTTTGATCTAAAGGACTTTGATACGGTACAATTTTCTACAACAAAACTGAAACCGAAACGAGTAATATGAGTTTGTGTGTTTGAAATTCATTGGTTGACTTTTTGATCTAGATTTTTCACGCTTCATCCCGCATAAAACAGAAGGAACCGCAGAAACCTTGGGAATTTAGTGTTAAGACACTCCTTTCTCTTTTTTCCATCTTCCATCGAGGGGTTGAGATTAATAATTTAATGAAAATATAATATACATACGAGGGTCAAACTGAAAGTTCTTATAAAATCAAAAACTAAGCATTCTAGCAAGATATTAGTTTTATTATAACTTTTCAAAATAGCGTCCATTTACATCAATACATCGCTGCATTCGATGGAACCATTGAGAAAAGCACCTTGCCCACTCGGCGTTAACAGCGTTTTGAAACGCAGCCACTGCTTCTTCGGCGTCCATAAAATGTTTTCCTCGAAGTTTTTCTTTTATTTTCGGGAATAAATAAAAATCGCAGGGTGCGAGGTCGAGGCTATACGGCGGCTGACCCAGTAATTCCACGTCTAAGGTCGCCAAATAGTCGATCGTTTGTCTGGCGGTGTGCGATGAGGCATTGTCGTGATGAAGGAGAATCCTGCTGCGAGGTCGTTTCTCTCGAACTTTTTTCAAGACAAGTGGCAAACAGTTGTTAGTGTACCACTCTGCATTAACCGTTTTCTGATCCTCTAAGACAACTGTCGCGTAATGACCTGTCTTTCCGAAGAACGAGGCCACCATCTTTTTTCCAACACTTCGTCCTCTCTTCACGTTAGTTGGCAACTCTTCGGAAGGAAACACCCACTGAGCAGACTGTCTTTTGGTTTCCGGATCATAACAATAAATCCAGCTTTCGTCACCCGTTAGTATGTCGAACACAGCATTTCAGTCACCTTCGTTAAATTTTTGGATCATTTCTCGGCACCAATCAACACGCCGGAGTTTTTGAGCCTCGGTCAAATTATGCGGTATCCAGCGGGCACAAAGCTTCCTGACCGCTAAATGTTCATGGAGGATTTTATGCACTTGACTCATACCTATGCCTAGATTTGTCCGAATATGCTGATAGGTCACTCTTTTGTCAGTCTCTATCATACGCCGCACAACACTGATATTATCTTCAGTCGTCGTTGTAGAAGGCCGTCCCTCACGCAAATCATCGGTGAGATTAGTTGGACCACGTTTGAATTCATTAAACCAGTTGTAAACTGTGGCACGAGATGGGGCTTCATCGTGAAAAGCCAATCGAAGTCTATCATAACTTTCTTGTTGACTTATATGACATCGAAAGTCATAAAAAATCATTGCACGAAAATTTTCTCGGCTTAAATTCATTCTGACGTGCACAGACAATTTTCAATTTGCCGCCAAATCGTAAAACAAATGACAAATGAATGAAATGTATACTCAATTTGATCACTGCGGACAGATGGCTTCATTTAACTTTGGCAAAAATAAAATTAGTAATAAGCGTAAAATTAATTGTGTACCTATGACAACTGGTCGCATAGAAAAATTTGGAAGTAATATAGCGGCAAAACTTAAATTTCTAAAATTTAATAATAAACCAAACATACTCTATAGTAATTTTTTTAAAATTATTAAAAATGAATTTAATGCTATATTCACTTCCAAAACAATTGATTCCAGGGGTTTCTTGTCATTTAAGGATTGGGCGACTGTGGGAATTCATAAGAGTAGACAAAGGTTATATGAACTTTATAGTGAAAAAACATATAACCACAGTAAAGCATTTATAAATCATGTTAAGACCTATTCCAAATTGTTTAAAAAAGTGTGTTCCATGGCAAAATCTTTACATATTAAAAATAAAATTAAAAATTCCAATGATAAAATTAAAATGACATGGAACATAATAAATAGTGAGGCTGGAAGAGCTAGGGATCACATCTATGAGTATAAATTAAAAGTTGGTAATAATGTAACTAGATCTGATCTAGATGTTGCATGCACCTTTGAAAAATCCTTCGCTGACATTCCAGTCTCCACAACCAAAACTCTTATATCTTCCACAACCGTCGCTGAATCACTGCTCAAGGAGAGCGTACCAGAATGTCATGTAGAATTTAAATTTGAATTAGTTACTTCTAGAGATATTGTTAAAACATTTAAATCCCTAAATATGAAGAAAACAACCGACTTATGGGGCATTTCTGTAAAACTAACTAGTCATATAATAGACGCTGTTGCTCCTTACCTCGCTACTATATTTAATAATTGTATAGAACATGGTGTGTTTCCTGATTTAATGAAATTTAGTAAAGTCATACCTATATTTAAATCTGGTAGTACAGCAGATCCCAACAACTTTAGACCAGTATCTGTACTACCCTCATTTAGTAAAATTTTTGAAAAAATAATATTGAATCAAATATTAGTTCATTTTAATGTGCACAATCTTATGCATGAAAAACAGTATGGCTTTACTAAGGGTCGTTCTACTACGGATGCTGGAATAGGACTAATAAAAAGTATCTACGAGGCTTGGGAGGAGTCACAGGACGCTCTTGGTATGTTCTGTGACTTGTCCAAATCATTTGATTGCGTCCAGCACTCCACATTGGTCATGAAACTACACCATTACGGCATAAGAGGACGTGCACTCGATCTTCTGACCTCTTATTTAGCTGACAGAGTTCAGAGGGTTGAGGTGAATGGCAAGAAATCTCCTGGCTCATTAATCAGTATGGGGGTCCCACAAGGGTCTATTCTTGGTCCTTTCCTATTTCTAATCTATATAAATGATCTGCCTCATTTAGTTGGAAGGGACCATGAGATAGTATTGTTTGCTGATGATACTTCATTGATTTTTAAAATGAAAAGACAACTAAACGTCTATGACGATGTAAACAATGCTCTCTCAAAAATAGTACATTGGTTTAGTGTTAATAACTTACTACTGAATAGTAAAAAAACTAAATGTGTATTATTCAGAACGCCAAACACAAAAACTGTTAAAGCCGATGTACTTTTGAGTGGTGAAACTGTGGAACCCGTCGATTCTACGGTATTTTTAGGTATCACCATTGACTCTAAATTACAGTGGGGACCTCATATTGATGGATTGGCGAATAGGCTCAGCTCAGCAGCGTTTGCTGTCAAAAAAATTAGATTGTTAACTGATGTGGATACGGCTCGCCTTGTTTACTTTAGTTACTTTCATAGCATTATGTCATATGGCATTTTGCTTTCGGGTAATGCAGCCTCTATTAATTCCATCTTTGTTCTGCAGAAGCGGGCTATTCGCGCAATCTATAACCTAAATCCAAAAGATTCCTTAAGACAAAAATTTAAGGAAATAAATATAATGACCGTTGCATCACAGTATATCTTTGATAATTTAATGTATGTAAAAAAAAATATTAACGATTTTACTAAAATTGGTGATGTACACAATATTAATACAAGAAACAGGCATAAACTTACCGCGCCTGTAACTAGACTAAATCGCATCCGCAATTCTTTTATGGGACAGTCTGTATGCTTTTACAATAGGATCCCAGAAAACGTCCGAGATTGTTCTATATCACAATTTAAAAAAGTTGTGAAACGACGTTTGTGTGTTAAAGGTTATTACCATATTAATGATTTCGTAAATGATAACACACCTTGGGAATGAAATGCTCGCTCCAGTCTAGTTCAAGAGTATCGTTGTCAATAATAGGAATTGTGAAATTGTAAACATCTGGAAAATTAAAAAAAAAAATAAAGCAGATCAAGTCCCGCTGAGTTTCTTACGCCGGTTCTTCTCAGGTCTGAGGCATTAACTTTAGCGAACCGGTGGTAAATTAAATTAATTATTTGACGTTCAAAAAATGAAGCTTGTACTTCTTATTTTGAATAAAATTGTTTTGACTTTGACTTTGACTTTGACTTTGACTTTGACTTTGACTTTGACTTTGACTTTGACTTTGACTTTGACAATATTATTGGTAAAGAGTTCTATTTTCAAAATTTAAACTTATTTTTTTAATATAATGCTTTTAAGTAGCCAGTTCTAATAATTTTCAGTTTGACCCTCGTATAACCTTATATATATATATATATATATATATATATATATATATATATATATATATATATATATATATATATATATATATATATATATATATATATATATATATATATATATATATATATGTCTAAGTATATATATATATCGGCGTCGGTCCAAAGACGGGGCTCAGTGGGCAAGTATTTTCACTGGGTTCAGACATAGTGGGTATGTCTCAAGCACTAGCACAAACGAACAGACACGTCCGCTCGCTACGAACTCCGGTGGTAGAATGCCGGTTCGCTCTACGGCCGCGTCCAAGCATGACTCGGTCGTGTTGTTTTCAATGACGTCACGCTTGCGTTCGGTGATTGGAGTTGATTCTCCGACACGGCCATCGCTGACGGCTCACACGTCCACGTGTGTGTTAACTGCAAGAATAAATCACAGGACAGCATTTTTGTTCGGCTATTCTGACTACGAAGTAAACCACAGGACCTCGTTTTAAAACCAAGAAAAATACGTGTACTGTTTACTATCTCTATTCTAATAATCAATAAACCACACAAACTATTGTTTCTTTCTCACTTACTCATTATTCACAATCACAAATATCCATCACTAGATCACATCTTAACGTAACCATTACTATTTTCGTCGCATCAACGACTCATCTCATTTTCGCACCAACGAAAATAATGACAGAGATTGCAAAAGTACTGCGTCGCATCAACGACTCATCTTATTTTCGCACCAACGAAAATAAGGATAGAGATTACAAAAACACTGCGTCGCTCCAACGACTCCTCTCATTTTCGCACCAACGAAAACGAGGATAGAGATTACAAAAGCATTGCGTCGCTTCAACGACTCATCTCATTTTCGCACCAACGAAAATGAGGATAGAGATTACAAAAGCACTGCGTCGCTTCAACGACTCATCTCATTTTCGCACCAACGAAAATGAGGATAGAGATTACAAAACCACTGAGTCGCACCAACGACTCATCTCGTTATTCGCTCCGACATTAACGAGGATATAACACTACTAGTACCGCGCCAACGGCTTAGGCTACAAACACCTTAATTTATAACTAATTAACAACTTAATTATAACAATTCTAATACGCAGCCACGTTCCTTGATTATCATTTACAACTTCATTCATTATCGTTTACAACATCATTAATCATCATTAACATCTGTTTCCTGACATACATCCAATTCGACTGGAACTTCATAAACTGGTATTTTCCTAACCCTGTCGTATTTTTTAAAAGATATCTATCATGATCCAGGATTCAGCTTAGTTTGATTAATCTCCTCATTTTCTATGAGAGAGAACACAGTCACCCACATCAAAACGTTTTACTGCGGCTTTATTTGTATCAAGCCGAGACTTATCGTATGAAGCAGTTAATATTCTGCACTGCTTGTTCCCTTATCGCACTAAGATCGATTTCCGCAATATCATCCTCATTAGTAACTGTCATTAATTCTAAAGGTCTTGCTACTTAACCGATCATCAATTCTAATGGACTGGCTTTGGTAACACGATTTATGGTTGAGTTCATAGGCAACTGCACCTCATCCAATGTGTCTTGCCATGATCGATTCCTACTCGACTCTACCGCTGTTAGCATGTCCTTTAAGGTAGACATTACTCTGTTGACCTGTCCATTAGCCCGACTACCTCCTGTGGCTATGAGATGCAACTAAATATTACGATCCTCACAATAGGTAGCAAATTCTTTGCTAGCAAAACATCTGCCTTGATCAGCCACCACACGAACGGGGGCACCAAACAATGCCACGCTGGACTCGAGAACTCGAATACTGCTCTTGCTGTCGACGTTTAACGAAGTGATAGAGCAAAACAAATTTAGTGAAGGCATCTATTAAGACGAAGACATATTCTTTAACATCGTTTTTACAACTAAGCTTTCCAGAGACATCAATATGTACAGTATGCCAAGGAATATTTTTGGGAATTGCATGAAGCTCAACCTAAACACGACCTGAATTTGTCTTAGAAATTTTACAAGTAATGCAATTTTCGACTTCTCGACAACTTTCGTACAAACTTAGACATGCCTTCGAACCAATAATGTTCATAAATCTTTTCAAGAGTTTTACTCCAACCCAGATGTATGATTGATTCGTGAGTATTATTAACTACCGACCATCTGAACGCTCGGGGTACCATAAGCAGATATCAATTTCTACCATTCCCTCGCACCTTACGATAAAGAATACCTGACCTAATTTCGTAAGTCTTTCTTACATCCTCTAACAACACTTCAATTTCAATGTCCAACATTATTTTATTGGATTTCATAATCCTTCTCCTGCTCAACTTGAAGCCAATTATTAGACAACTCAGCTATGTTCACATGTTTTTGCCTTATCCATTATTCTTGCATTCCGGAGCAACGGGGGGCCGTGGATTACGCGAAATACAATCGATTTCATTCTAGAACCTTCTCTGTAAACAATGTCAAAGTCAAGCGACTGATGATAAGCCCACCACCTGTGAACGCGCGGAGAGAGCTCAATTTTATTTTTCGAGGCTTTGACAGAGTTGCAGTCAGTAACTACAGTAAACTTTCGTCCTTGCAAATAGCGTTTGAAATGTTTAATTGCATTGACAACTGCCAGTGTTTCGAGTTCGTAGGAATGATACCTAGACTCAGGAGCAGAAGTGCAATAACTATAGTAAGCGATTGGATGCTGCTTACCATCGACCTTCTGGATAAGTACAGCCCCATAACCGTCTGCACTGGCATCGGTATGAATTTCTATTGGGAAATTCGAATCGAAAATTCTTAAACCTGGATGTAAAGTCAAACAAGTTATATTTCGCTGTCTGTCCGTCTGATCTGCTCGTGAGCTGGCTGCCAATCTATGCTACGGGTTTTGCCACACGTTAACTTGAACAATGGATCCATAATATTTGAAAATTAGGAAATAAATTGCCTAAAATAGGAAGCTAAACCTTTAAACTGCCGTAGCTGTGAAATTGTACACGTAGGTGGAAGTCAAGTTCTACCTTCTACGCTAGCTTCTTCCTTCTTCGGTTTTGGCATAACTTTACCATCCTCGACAACAAAGCCTAGGTATTCAACGCGACGCTTCAAGAATAGACGCTTACTTAGGTTTGAGGAAAATCCTGCTTTTGTCAAGACTTCTAAAACAAAACGTAGACGCCCTATCCCCTGGTGCTAAAATCAACAAATCGTCTACATAAGCTACGACAAACGTATGGCCAACTCTCCCAATGCCTGCATTACCGCTCGATAGACCGATGCGTTCTTAAACCAAATGGCATAGCTAAGTATTCCCACTGGCCATCGGTTGTAACAAACGCGGTCTTCTCTATCGACAACGGATCTACAAGTATTTGATTACATCCGCTAACAGCGTCTAAACAGGTATCCCATTTTGCCCCACCTAACCTGGCAACTTGGTATTCAATCAATGGAAGTGGATATCTGTCAGCAACAGTATTTTCATTTAATTCCCAGAAATCCACGCATATGCGATCTGACCCATCCTTCTTTTTAACTAATAGTACTGGGCTGGAGAATGGAGAACAACTAGGTCTTATCACGCCTGCTTCTAACAATTCATTGACTTTATTACGAACAACCTGTCACTCATATGCACCGAGACGATACGGACGCCGCGGAACAACTTTTGTAGGATCAATTAAACTAATTTCAAGTCCACCTGTGTTGACACGAGACCGGGATATACCACAAGAAAAAGACGACGAAAACTCATTTAAAACAGCTGTTATTTTTAAGTTAGAGTAAATTAATAAGTTAGAGTTTGATAATATTGATACCGATGTAGCCGAGGGTACATCGGTATCAATATTATCAAACTCTAACTTATTATTCAAACTAGAATTTTCACATGAAAGAATACTCTTATGGCATGTCAAAATAACATTGTCAGATGTTATACTAACATTAAAGCCTTGTTCTTCCAATTAAAATATCATCGTTAAGATAGTCATCAATAACTACATGAAATAAAATTTCTAAGTTATATTCACTCATCATAACTAAAATTTATAAAGTGTTAAAACACTATATTGACTGAAAACCGTTAATTTTACAAACTTAATTAACCCGTTTTCCAGAAAACTTTAAAAATTGCTATACTTTCTTTAATAAGGGAACATTCAGCGCCAGAATCGAAATAAAATGAATAAGACTCACCGTTGTGGATAAGTTGGCCCCGTGGGCTGCTCACGCTGCACTGGTAAACCTTATGTTCACGTCCGCGTGTAGTTGAGGGCCCTGGCACGTTAGTCCCTTGCATAATGCTTCCTTCGCTGCCACCACTGCACCTGGTCCCCAAAAACACTTCGCAGCGAAGTGACCCATCTCGCCACAGCGGAAACATATGACTCGCGATCACTGGTTACTCGTAATGGAACAGGATGGCAATTATTAACGATTTTTCATATTTTACAGCTCGATCAATTTTCGTAACAAATCATCTCTTGCCGGTTATAGAGGTTCGTTTCTTTAAGGTGCTCGAGATGATCCCGCTTCTGATATCGGCGTCGGTCCAAAGACGGGGCTCAGTGGGCAAGTATTTTATCTGGGTTCAGACATAGTGGGTATGTCTCAAGCACTAGCACAAACGAACAGACACGTCCGCTCGCTACGAACTCCGGTGGTAGAATGCCGGTTCGCTCTACGGCCGCGTCCAAGCATGACTCGGTCGTGTTGTTTTCAATGACGTCACGCTTGCGTTCGGTGATTGGAGTTGATTCTCCGACATATATATATATATATATATATATATATATATATATATATATATATATATATATATATATATATATATATATATATATATATATATATATATATATATATATATATATATATATATATATATATATATATATATATATATATATATATATATATATATATATATATATATATATATATATATATATATATATATATATCGACAAAATCAATAGCAGCCTCTGCCTGCCTGTCATATGACCAGATGAGGGTCTGACAAACTAATAATTCGCGTTTCGTACAGCCTGCTTTAAAAATACAGTCAGTTAGTAAGCTGTGTAAGTCTCCGGTTGGCGAAATAAAGTAGAGCTATGAGCTTAAAAGACATATCTACAATGGCCGGTCGTCGGTCAAACGTTCTAAATTGAAAGCGGTTGAATAAAGACCAGTCTGGGTAAACGTGTTAGGTAAATCATATGTGTAATTTATTTCTTTGCGTGTCGTCTATTTCTATACGTAACATTATGAGAATGTAACGTGCTCTAGATATTCAATGAAGTGTTAATATTGGAGTTTCCTAGGAGTTCTTATCATATTTTATATTTATGTTAGTAGGTATATATACTGTTATTCGCGTGTAAATAGTTATATATACCAAGTATGTCTGAAATAATTTAAGAAATATGGACTTAAGAGCCGTTACAAGTTCTTTTATTTCCTGAGGTATATTATATTTATATAGTATATCAAATATTCAGTTAATCATAATAAAAGTTTACATGTTCAGTAGTTATAAACTATATAGTCAAAAGAAAAATACCAAATCCTTTATATTAATAGCTTTTTGTATACAAACTCTCACTGTTATATTTGTATTTGGGAAGGGGTTAATTTGGATAACTCGGTGACACTTTCCTTTAAGAATGCCACAAAGGTGGTGCAAAGTTAGGCGATCGAAGTAATAACTTTGTACATTTGTTGATCGTGTTGATTTCTATTATACCTTCGTAGTATGGATAGGATGCTTTTGTAATTGGATGTTTACCCTCTCGGTATATCTCCTTATAAGTGCTAAAAACTAAAATAATAATGCAGTACAATTTATCAAACTTTCTACAGACTATCAAAGTTTGATATAAGCTTTTCAGTAACACAACAGTTTTCTTAAGCGCGTTAGAGTCCGAATGGATTAAAATGAAATTCAGGTAGCCATGCTGAATATTTGATTCACCATCGCATCAATTTTCTAACGCTGTGGATTTTAAAGCAAGATGATGTTTAATATACCAGAGTAATGAAGAAATCTGTCAAGTCGTACATTTCAATAATATTTTTAGTAACCTAATCCTGTAAATAGCTATGTAAGCAGTTAGATCCTTTTTCTTCTGGCCTCTTAAATATAAAAAATATTGCTCAAGTCTGAGTCATACTAGCGCGATGAGGGTTCCGTAACAATTTCATATTCTATAGGAGTACGGTTACAAAAATGACAAAGTTGACTTTACAAGTTACAGGTAAAAAAGGATTGGTTGATTTTGGAAATTTTTAAAATGTTATAAGTTCTCAACACAGTTCTCAACGCATACAAATGTTTGTATTATATCGTTTGGTTCTGGAATAACACACGTTCAAAGTCGTGGCTGGCGGACTTCGTATATTTTATGGTTGCTTGTATATTTTACTGCAATATCTTTAGTAGTTGAAATGAAAACGCGATATATTAATTTATGTGTGATTTTTAATTTGTTATATTTCTTCATGACGGAAATAAGCGGTTGGAAAATATTCATACCAAATACTCTAATACACCCTTAAAGTTAGCAATAGAGGTACGACGTAAATAATAATTACTATTAGTTCATTCCGAGGTGATGTAATTAAACGAGATCTAAATTAAATCATCTAAAATTGTTTAATCATTTCATTTTCATTGCATTACAGAGGACCATCGTGGCGCAGAGGCGCAACGTCTGCCGTAACGCGACGGTTTCTGGGTTCGATCCCTAGTCGGGGAAGATGGATTTTTCTAATTTCATTTTCTTCGCTTTGGTAAACTAGGCAAAGCGCGGCGTTGAGTTCCGCCACTCAACCGCAATACCTCGAAAAAGGCGGAAAGCGGGGACGGAGAAAGCAGGGACTAAGCAACGGAGTGTCTTAACACAAGGTTCCCACTGTCCCTGCATTTCCGTCTGCCTACCCTGCCATTTACGGGATAAAGCGTGAAGCTAAAAAAAAATCATTACAGTGGAGGTTGTTCAGAGGTATTACTTTTTTGTTATTTTGTTTATAATATGTTTGAGATATAAGTGGATATAAGTATAAGCTTCGCATAATATTCTACGTATATGTTGGCATAAGGTACGCTACGTCCTTTAAACAAATTTATTACTTTTTATTTAATTTATTTCAAACACAGTTTAATTATTTATTTAAAAACGTTACAACCTTTTTGGTGAATATTTTTGCTTAAGTAAAAGGCCAGAAATATTGCATATGTGAAAAAAATCCAACTGCAAGCTTAAAAATAAAAGTATAGCGGAAAAAAAATTAACTTCATTTTCATATCTATTTTATATATATTATATATTATAACAATTCGACTGAAAATAGAAAATTACTTTATCTATAATGTTGCATCGTAGGAATAAAATGCTTTTCATTTGATTTTCTATGTTGCTAAAAAATCAATTAGCATCGCATATGAGAATTAATGTAATCACAAAGTAATTTTGTTAAATTTGAGTTTTTGTTTGTAGCTTCACACTTTATCCCGCACATGCAGGGTAGGCAGAGGGAACTGCAGGAATCATACGAACCTAGTGTTAAGACACTCAGTTGCTTAGTCCCTGCTTTCTCCGTCTCCGCTTTCCGCTTTTTTCGAGGCATTGCGTGTTGAGTGGCGGAACTCAACGCCGTGTTTTTGCCTCTTTTCCAAAGCGAAGAAAATGGAAATAAAAAAATCCATCTTTCCCGAGTGAATTGAACCCACAAACCATCGTGTTTACAGGCAGACGCTAACGCCTCTGCGCCACGACGGTGCTCTTAAATTTGAGTTATAATTATGTATTCATATGTATAATATATTTTTATTCACTAATTTATAAAAAAAAGTATTGAACAATATTGCAGTGCAATACTATTTATTTCGTTACGACCATTACAAAAAATACAAAATACAAATGGAATTGTAATGTAATTAAGTAAAAGTATAAAAGTTGTCGTAGTCAACTGATGCTAGTTGCACTGAACGCCATTCACGCCTGAATTGATTGGATCTACGTCTGTTTAATTTATTGTATACGAATATTGAAAGTGGATTCAGAACTTGATGTAATATTTCAGATTAAAATATATTTAACGTAAATGGGAATTGTTAAAATAAATGAAATATAATAATTTTACCATACTTCGAATGTTGTAGTTGTGTATATTCTTTTAAATAAGAGTCGCAAAAGTTTTTTTAAATTAGTAAAACTTATTCATCTAACAACAACGCTCTATCTGTGCTTATTGTAATTCATCAAATAGCTTTATCCTGCTAAATTATTATACATTCTGTATTAACATTCAGTGTATCCAAAGTTAAGCTCAATTTGCATCATGAAACTAATTCAAAGCTACCACTTCTATATAAGTTACACAGAATCCCGCATTAATTTGGTAGTTGGGTATAGTACTTACTATACAATGCAATGAACGCGGTACAATCAAACTTAGTGCATTCCTTTTGTTAATAAAATATATATTAAAAAAAGTTATTGAAAGATATATATATATATATATATATATATATATATATATATATATATATATATATATATATATATATATATATATATATATATATATATATATATATATATATATATATATATATATATATATACACAAATATTGGAGTCCAAGTTGGACAATTACGAACGTATGTCAAGGTCTACATGCATCGAAATTAAAAATATTCCAGCCGTACCCTCTGAAACTAAAGATAAGTTATTAAAAACGGTCATCTCACTTGGTAACAGCTTAAAAGCTCCAATTCAGTCACACGAAGTTAAAGACGTTTTTCGTTTAAACTCCCATGATGTAACTAATCGCACTGTTCTTGTCGACTTCACAGGAGTACTTACAAAGGAAAAAATTATTGCAATGTGTAGGAAGTATAACCGTGGCAATACTAGATTAACAACTGACGTTTTAGGGTTACCAGGTCCTTCCAAGCCAGTATACATATCAGAAAGTATGACTCCAAGGATGAAAAGACTCTTCTTCCTAGCACGAGATTTCGCAAAACTAAATAAATTCTCCTATTGCTGGGTTTCCAATGGCAAGATTCTGTTAAGGAAAAGAGAAGGCGAGAGGTCTATTATTATTAAGAACGAAGCCGATCTATCAGCTATAGAACAAAAACAATGACTAGGCAATTTTAGTTTTTGTACTAATTATTTTGTAAATATTCTAAATTTAATCTTATATTCCTTTAACTGTGTTAGTTGTATAAGCTGCATTTATAAAGCACTCAATATATTTTTCTACTTACGTAAATATATATATATATATATATATATATATATATATATATATATATATATATATATATATATATATATATATATATATATATATATATATATATATATATATATATATATATATATTATATATATATATTATATATATATATATATATATATATATATATATATATATATATATATATATATATATATATATATATATATATATATATATATATATATATATATATATATATATATATATATATATATATATATATATATATATATATATATATATATATATATATATATATATATATATATATATATATATATATATATATATATATATATATATATATATATATATATATATATATATATATATATATATATATATAGATATACAATTTTAAAATATAAATAAAAAAAAGATAGATAAATTATTAAAATATTATGTACTACATACTAATGTGAAAAATTAAACACGAGTACTAGTAATACGATGTTTATCCACGCTCTACATAATGTTGTATATAAAGCGTAGCGTATTGTTCGTAATAGTTGGCTTTATTGTTCGTAATGTTCAGGACCGAGCTAAGCTTTAAACATGCAACAGTTTTATTGTAAAATACTTATAGAGTCTTTTGTGTAAAGTATTTATTTGAAAATGTTATATATGAAGAATTCCTTTTTGTTGAAAATTTTTAAGCTTTATTTATTCCTAAAGAAAAGTTTTTTTATATATAGAGTAAATATAAAATATTTAAATTTATAGAATATTTAACTATGTATTTATTTAACCAGATATATATTAATCAGATCAGAATAAATAAATGTTTTCAAGTATACATATATAATTTAATTCATAAATTATATATACTTGAAAACATTTACTTTTAACTAAATTTTAAATAGAGATAAAATAAACAAATTATATAAAAAATTAAAAATATTTCATAAAACTATACTAATATTATAAAGAGGTAAAATTTGTTTGGTTGTAATGAATAGGCTCAAAAACTACTGGACCGATTTTAATTTTTCACTATTTTTAAGCTACGTTATCCACGAGTAACATAGGTTATATTTTATTTTGGGAAAAATAGAGTTCCGTAACATATTTGGGGTTTTCGGGAAGAAGCTGTAAAAATCAACAAGGAAAGTTACTTATTTTGCGTACGCTGCCTGCTAAACTATGAAAGATAGAACTACAAAATATTTTAATTAATTGACACACTATACCTATCTTTGTCGAGTGAGGCACAACAACCATGTTTTTATTTAAAAATCTTCATTTTTTTAACTTAAACGCGTTTTTTTTACTCACGCTAAAAATCATTATTAAAATAAATTATTTCATCACTAACCTTTATATATCTTAATCTTTATATCAATAACACTAAAATAAAATTAATATTTTAATTTAAAAGTAGAACATATTTTACCTATTTTAATACAAAATTTTGCGAAATATAGTCGAAGATATCATAATTAATATGATCATTCATTTAAAATTACAAAGCGAAGACAAATTGAGTGATGTAAGCGTAAAGATAACCTGGGCCTCCTAAACGTTGACATAATAAAGTCATATACTTCCTTCGACCGAACGAGTCGGGCCGAGTTGAATATTTTAAAACCAATTTACTAACGCGGCCTGTGCTACAAATTCTAAATTAAAAGATATTTCATACTAACTTGTTTATTAAAAAATCATCTCCCTGTAATGTTAAAGCATTAAGACGTTCATTTATATTATTTGATGGCAAAGCCAAAGTCATGTCGTATAATGGTAGAATAAAGTAATCTCTTCGCGGGATAGATCTTTTTGTTACTAGTATCAAAAATATATTAGGATAAATTTGTCGATGGACTAATTAAATGTGTTTTGCATTTACAATTAGGACATCATGTAATAATGAGATATTTTCTGGCTATAAATATTTGAACGTGCCCGGTGGATTCCGTAGCAATCTTATCAGTGTAGGTCAACGGGATGGATAACTAAACTGTAAGTAACTATAACTGCAATCTTAAATTTGTCAGAATCTGTGAATTTCTATTAAATATTTGATAATTCTAAGTTACATTCACGGAATATAGATTATAGGAATTTCATACAAGTTGAAGAAAAAATGATATACCCTCATATCTTTTTATTGCGTTGATGTACGAGTAGAATACTCTTTGCTCCTACAGTCCTATATATTTGGTATTCATTCCAACTTCCTCACCGAGACAGACAAAAAAGTGATGCTACATAGGCGTTTTCTTTGAGGTATTTCAGACCTCCTTATTATAGATGCGGAAAGAGACAATTCTAATTGACATTAGTCTGTGTTTATGGTGATATATGAAAGCCATAATATTATTCTGTTATTTTTATAAAATATAAGGAAAAATTAAGATTTATATCTCTATAATACACAACCAAACCTATATAACCATATAACTATCAAGAAATCCTATTTAAAAATAAATCTATAATCACTATCTAATAAATGTATATAACCAAATAATTAATTCTCTATTTTGCATGCAAGATGGGTTTAAAATAAATAAGAACCTTCTCTGATTTCAAAATCAGTTAATAAAAAAAGTAAGCTACAAAAATGCGGACCCTAACTAGTTTATAATGTGATATATAACAATAAATATTTATGCAAATAAATGCAGCTAACACTAAAAACTAAAACAGTGACTCAATTTGGTTCAAGGCTTTACAAAAATAGGTCGCATTTAAATGTGTGATTCACATATTTTATATTTCCTAAACTAAAACATGATGTGATATTATAATACGTTTATTTATATTACAATTTTAATTTATATGTGTATTTTAAATAAAGCATTCTTTTATTATTTTATATGAATATTTTGATGACGAATACAATATAGTATAATAGGGTAAAAATAATAGAAAATATTATTTTTCATTTTAGCGAGTAAGCTGAAATCAACGAAATGGGTCAAAGAAAATCGACCTATAAATGTTACTTAAAATTTTATGTTATTACAGATATGTTACCTTCACGCTTTATCCCACATATTGTAGGTTAGGCAGAGGGAACTGCAGGAACCATATGAAACTAGTGTTAAGACACTCCGTTGCTTAATTGCTGCTTTCTCCGTCTCCGCTTTTCCTCTTTTTTCGAGGCATTGCGTGTTGAGTGGCGGAACTCAACGCCGTGCTTTTCCTAGTTTCCAGAGCGAAGAAAATAGAAATAGAAAAATCCATCTTCTCCGAGTGGGAATCGAATCCTCAAACCATCGCGTTTACAGGCTTTCGCCTCTGCGCCACGCGGGTATTCAAGATGTGTTACTTAACATTTTAATTTAATTGCGTCTTTAACATACTGTATATTGAATAGGGTAGGATGCCGCAATTGTGGAAGCGTGCTGAGGGGGAGGTTATTTATTAATTATTTACCTTATAGTCGGTCTTAGGATAATAGAAATTGTACAGTACCTTATCTTCATAATTCACAACACAAACACTGATTGTTCACGGCCGCCATGGAATGTTTCACATTAGTCTTCTTCACTTAGGGTTACTTGCACTATTATCTTTTGTAGGTTTGTCTTTGTCAGGTTCAATATCAAGAGGGAGTACACAAAAGGGAAATCAAATAAGGCCGTGGGAAAATCACACCGCTAATTAATATATTGATTCAGGAAGGACGTGCGCTCGCGTCGGCCGTCTCACGTGCCCCTTTTACTCTCCTCTACTCTACCTCTCGACAACTACTGGGCCGCTCGCGCGGGGTGTTCGCACAAGACTCTAAACTAGTCGGGGTTGCCATATATGAACAAACACATACTTATAACATTTATAAAGGTATGTTAAAGACGCAATTAGTTTTAAGTAACATATATACATAATAATAGAGCAAAAAAAAAAAGAAAATGGATTGTCTTGACAAATGAAATGTAGAGATGGGATTTAAATTTGAATAAACATAATAATTTGGTAAAAATATATTTTACTAATTTGCGACAAAAATAAGTAATTCAAAGGGAGCACTTAACAAGCTCTTTCCCTGGACCCTACAGATATTTCATTCTCAAGGTGAACTGCAACGTAATTCATTTACTTGAAAGGCGTTGTTTTATTAAACTGAGCTTTGAGTCATGTTTTAAAGTGATTCTCTTTACAGCGCGTGTTTCATAGTTTACTTTTATAGTTGTTATTATTGCTCAAGTAACTACGTCAAATACTTATATTTTCTTGCCTCATTCAGAGATTAGGAAGAGTCGTTTGAAACATCATACTAACACATTGTTGTTTGTTGTCCGGCAATCTTGCTGTCAGTCAAAACTATTTTCTTAAATATGCATCTGTAGCACCTCGAAGCCTGTAGTTTATGCTTAGTTTTTGGGGTGAAACATGTAAACAAAATTAAAAGCAATTATAAAAAAAATATAGAAATGAAAGAAAAAAAAAACATAAAACATATAATTATAATCAGTGTTATACAGTTATAAATTCAATAAACCATAGTCCCATAGTACATTTCGTACTCCAGTTCTGAGCTACGAAATATGTCAATGTATGCGAGCACGAGCCTACAAGGTAACAAAGCAGCAAGCCCATGAATAAAACAAACGTAGCAACCTTGAATATTTTACACGAGCCCTGTTTGAAACATTTCTACGTACGTATTATATCTACGTGTTAATACTTATTAAAAAGTTTGAATCGATTTTTTTGATGTTTCATACTAATATTACAAAAAATCTCGCCAAAGCAAATACATTATAGATATTAAAGAATTTAAATTATTTCTGGAGATGAGAAAATATCAATAAGCAAAGGAATAAATAAATATAGTAATTTGTTTTGAGAGAAAAAACTCCAACTTTTGTTTATTTGACACAAGTAACCTATTGCCTCTAAAATATTATTATTACTAATTAAGCCTGAAATAAAATATAAAAGATGTTTCATGGAAATATGTTTTTTGTTAAATGTTGTGAATTTAGGATGAGGAATCGTCCAATTTTTGAATAATTTGTTCGTGAGAGCAACGCAAAACATGTACAAAACGAGGTTGTGATGACGACAGCTGTCCAATATCTGCTCACAAGGTACTATGAGCTTATCAAAGCATTGCAAAATGGAAGCGGAATAAAATGAATATAAACTCAGTATTTAATTACAGATAAAATAACGTTTAATATTTTTCATATAAAAATTCATTAAAATATAGGTTTTAACGTAGATATTAAAAAATAAGCTATTTTCTATATGCGTGAGCCAGCGGTGAAAGTAATATCTCTTTGCCAATCCTGCCATATACAGCAGGGCTATAAACGTGAAACTTAAGTTATTTTTCTATCACAACTGTTGTCGAAGTGTATGCTATTTGTAAATAAAATTAAGATTAATTAAATTCTATTATGTATATATAAATGAATGACCCCACTTCAAGGTTTTAATAGTACAATAATACTAATGTTGATAAGTTGTATTTTTATATCAAAATAAACTCTAAAAGAAAAACAAGATAGGGTAACACTATTAATAATGAAGCTATAAAACACTTGACATAGAGAATTATCACGGGAGAGACAAACAATAACATAGTCGGTTGGGTACCGTAAATAATCCGTTATTGAGATTCACAGCTCCGTCACGGGAGTTTGTCTAACGAATCTCACTATATACAGTATTTTTCATGTAAATAATGTATATTGAATAAATATTGAGACATCACGCGATGATAGTAGGTTCAATCATCACGATGAGGAATGTTATTTTCATTTCTTTGCTTTGTCGAGCTCCTCCGCTTATGTAACGGAATGGAGAAACGGGGTGTCTTGAATTTTGTCAAGTTCTATTTGATTATTGTATGCGGTATACAGTGTAAAGTTGAAAATTGATAAAGAATATTTAATACGACTTTTATTTATTTTACTAGAACATTATAAGTAAAATGTTGATATTTGTCTTTAATGTGTAGTTTTTATGGAAAGACTAAGTCAAATCCTAATATATTGTGATCATATCAAATATCCTTATTATTACAGTTTTCGAAAAATTAAAGGAAATGTAGTAAAATACTAGTAAAATATTTTTAAAATCTAATACACATATATTTACAAAGTACATATTTACGACTAATCTAATTAGTAAAACTAGTAATAAAATAAATAAGTAAATAAATAGAAATAAAGGACAATGTCGATGCTAAATATAATTGCATGTAATTTAGAGAACTATAACACTAAAAATAATAATAATAATAATTTAAACAGCAAGATAGTGTGATTTTAGTAGAGACTTGAAGCGATTAAAACTCTTAGCATGTCTAATATAGGTAGGAAGGGAATTCCACAGCTTTGGCTTTAAAGGAGGTGGTAAAAAAGGAACTAGAATGAGAGGGCATTTTAAGGATAAGGTTTTGATTGGATCGGAGAGAACGATCGAGAGAGTTACACAAAAACTCAAATCGTTCTTTGAGGTAAGAGCGTGTTTAATGATTGAACAGCACACGATGTAGGAGATGTAAGATATGAGTACTCTTGAGCATTTTTCGATAGTCAGAAATGTGGTCATAATTGTGGAGACCAAATATAAACCATAAAGAAAGATTTTGAAGTCGCCCAAGCCAATTTAAATACTCATCTATAATATCGCGATAACAAGTATCAGCATAATCAAGAATAGGTAGTATAGAGAGCTTGCAAGCACAATTTTAGTAGAAATTGGTAGAAAATTTCGTAGTCTACGAAGAGAAGAGATTGCTTCCAAACCCTTCCGGCCGAGTTCACTAATTTGAGGATCCCAGGATAGATATTGATCTATTGTAATTCCCAAGTTGTTAACTTTTAGTGCGTGCGAGATAGGTTGGCGGGATAGGTGTCAAATGAGACATATTTAATTTGAACAATAATTTACGACTGCCTATAACTATTGATTGGCTTTTAGTGGGTTTTATTACAAGTCCGTAAGATTGACTCAAAGTAGATATTCGAGCCAGATCCTCATTTATTAGATTGATAGTATGAGGCAAGTACAGTAATTATGTCATACAGTAAACCTGCAAATCATCGGCATATAGCTGGTAGAGTGAAGAAATTTGATGGCAAATTGTATTAATGAACATTGAAAACAAGAGTGGAAACAACACGCTACCTTATGCCAGCATTTATAGCAGACTAATCAGAATACGAATCTTCTATACGTATATGTTGGCGGCGTTCACACAAGTAACTTCGAAACCAGTCAACCACCTCAGGAGATACGTTAAGAGAACCTTGTATGGCAAGCAGGATATCATGGTCTACTGTGTTGAAAGCGTTAGTGATGTCCAATAACACTAACACATTGACCATCCGATCATCCATGCCCTTTCTAATGTCATCTGTTATTTTGATGAAAGCAGTTGTTATACTATGACCGAAACAGAAACCTGATTGAAAAGGCACTTTCCTATGTAACCAAAATGTAATAAATTATTTTGGTTACATAGGAAATTGCTGATGAACAAGGCGCTCGAACACTTTGGATAAGAAAGGAAGTATAGATATTGGACGGTATTCAGAAAAGGAAGATGGATTTTTATTTTTTTTGGTATAGGAACTATATGACCATCTTTCCAGGAAGAAGGAAAAAAGGGAGTTGATTATAGAAGTTATAACAGGAGCTAGGATCTCAATGATAGGAATAATCATTTTACGATGATCGAAGATGCAATCCGATCCAACAGAAGTAGATTTTATGGCCATAATATTTCTCTTGACGTCACTAATGGAGAATTGACTAAACTTAAAACTGAGATAATCCGGAATGGGAGAAGGTAGACTGTGAATCAATGTGCTTGCTTTGTTTATTCTATCTATAGTAGCTTAAATGGTAAAATGCTGATTTAGCTGGTTTAAATCGATATTATTAGGAATGATGTTTTGTTATGTCTTCCTCACTCTAAGTGATTTTAGAAAATTCCAGACTCTTTCTGGGTCTTCTTCAACAACAGAATATGGCGTCGTTGGCTATCTCTACACACTCTATTGCAATTATTACGAATAAAAATTTTGGCTTATTTAAACGTTTTTAACTGTAGTTTTTTATTTTTGGTGTGAGCCACGGAGCCGGGAGATGCCTCATTCGGACAGGTCGAGCAGGTACATGAATGTCAAATAGCTGTAATAGAAATGAAGTAAAAATGAAACTTGTTCGTCTACTGATTGCGCAGAAGTAACTATAGCCCAATCAATATTACTAGCGTCAATTGGCAAGCATTCCAAGTCTGGACCACTAAAGTTGCGCCACAGAATAATTCTTGATTTTGCTTTAGGTGGCCTTAACTTATACGATAAATACAAGAGATCGTGATAGGAAAACTCAAGAGCTGAGCACTGACTATATTTTGCAACAAGCTCAGTGGAAGATACAATAATAAGATCAAAAAGCGAAGTGGTGCAGTCAGGATATTTGTGAGTAAGAGTCAACACTTCAGCACAATCACCCATCAGCAACTTGTCCAACAGAATTTCAAAGGGGTACAGTATACTCTCATGAGTATTTTAGTATAACCGAAGGTTACCTCAATAAATATATGTTCTGTATTTGCATTCCCTTGTGTCTGGGACACGTCTAGGATACAAAAAGTAATATGCTAATGTGCTCCTACAGATATCCCGTGATGATCATTTCTAATTAGTTGAAATCCTGGTAGTGCATAAGATACATATGGTAAGCAAGGTTGCAACCGTGACTCAGATACAAGAATGGCATGTATATTCTGGTTTTCAAAAGCAGACAATATACATCCGGAAAGTGAGCAAGAATACTTTGTGCATTAATATGAACGAGGTTGAAATTTTTCACAGATAGAAATGTGACACCAGAGTTACATTTAAAGAAGGAATATTAGAAGAGCTGACGTCGTTGCTGACATTATCAGAGAAAGTTTAACACGATATAAAGGAATTAATATTTTGGAACTAAAATATGTTAAAAAAAAGAACACAAATATATATGTATATATATATATATATATATATATATATATATATATATATATATATATATATATATATATATATATATATATATATATATATATATATATATATATATATATATATATATATATATATATATATATATATATATATATATATATATATATATATATATATATATATATATATATATATATATTATATATATATATATATATATATATATATATATATATATATATATATATATATATATATATATATATATATATATATATATATATATATATATATATATATATATATATATGTATATATATATATATATATATATATATATATATATATATATATATATATATATATATATATATATATATATATATATATATATATATATATATATATATATATATATATATATATATATATATATATATATATATATATATATATATATATATATATATATATATATATATATATATATATATATATATATATATATATATATATATATATATATATATATATATATATATATATATATATATATATATATATATATATATATATATATATATATATATATATATATATATATATATATATATATATATATATATATATATATATATATATATATAATACCTACATAATTTATAATCCTATCTTTGTCAAAAAAAGAAATACTGTAATAATATAATAACAAACAGATACTTGTAGAAGCAAATAAACAAAAATAGGCGTAAGGAAAATGAATATTAAACCTATTTCTTACTTATTACTCGTTTGGCCCGTAAAGACACAGTCTTTTCAGTGTTTTTAGGATAAATTACTTGTGGAGGTGATCTAGCTTGGTAATTTATAGCATTAAGATCGGACTTGCATTCTACACGATGTCTACTACCGTCGGGTGAGACAATATAAATGATACCATCCCGGGTCCAACACTTGCCAATACTGAAACGTATCTAATTTCATTTTGCTTTCAAAAAGTTCTGAAATGCTCATACCTGAAGACATTTATCAAATTATACCTCTTCCGAAAGTGCAGGAATAAGGAATAAGTTTCAAAAACTATGTACCATATATATTTTGTTGAAAATTTTACAAAGTAAAAATTTGATAATACGAAAAATAATGTTTTATCTTATCGAAGAGAGAAAATGAATACCACAGTCACATGGGTTTGAATTCAGAACTGTTTGTGTTTGTGAGATCCTCCTGTGCTAGACTTTATTACCATAGACAATAAGAAAATATTGATTAAATGTACATAAGCATTCATACAACAATATTATTAAATTTTATATGCCTAATCAATTTCATTTTATTTTGAAGAACTTGAATATTTTATTTGATTTCATTTGAAGTAAATAATTAAAGTGTAAGTTATTCGTACAATTCGATAAACTACGAATACAAATATATACTTATGTTTTATTACTTATTCGTTCTAAACAGCTTCGCGTTAAATTTAATATGAAATACTCAACCTACACTCTTGACTCGTTAATTTGGATCGATGCGAGGAGGTCAGAGCATTGCACTGCGCTACAAACCTTGTACTGCAACATCACTAAGATATTACGGTGATCGTTTTTGTGAGAAGCATGAATATTATGGAGATGGTATAGACATAGAATTTTAAGTATCAGTTGACGTAATTATATTTTAATTATTAATTATCAAATAAACGTTTACTCCTCTTTTTTCGAATGATAGATTTCAGTAATCTTTTAGACAGGTATTAGTAATATCTGTTTATCATTTTATAATATTTTTATAGCTTTCTATTCACTTATTATAAATAATTTCATTTCAATACATTATTACAATCAAAGCTATGCTACAATAGTGGTCGACCGTCTCCTAAGTCCGTAGCACGTCTACACCACCAAAGATCCTTTTTATATTGTAAGGCACGTACGCAATCTCGGTATTGCTAGTCTCACCCTTGTTTATTGCGTGCACTTTCATTTCAATACGGAACTATTAAAACTACTACTACTACTAGTTCTATGTACGTACTTTCTTTATATAAAATAACATATCGCATAGTATAATAATAACCTCACATTTGCATTAAGAGCTTTAATGCAAATGTGAGGCTTTAAGTTTAAAGTTTTTATTCCGTAAGTACATGTACATATTTTTCATTAATTACTTCAAATATATTCAAAATCTCCACTTATATTATAGTAAAATATGTTATGCTTCAACATAATTAAGAGCTTTAATGCAAATGTAAGGCTTTAAGTTTAAAGTTTTTATTCCGTAAGTACATGTACATATTTTTCATTAATTACTTCAAATATATTGAAAATATCCACTTATATTATAGTAAAATATGTTATGCTTCAACATAATTTACTTAACATGGTAACATAATATTGTATGTGACCATGGTGTAGATAGATATATACGTGGTTTAATATTCTGCAGTTAGAATTTACATGAAAATATCCTTTTCTGTTAACTAGAAGAAGATATTTATTTATTTTAAAAGGAGTTTCCGTAGCAGTTCCCAGTTTCTGCCCAATTTTTAAGATAATAAAGAAGTGAAATAATTCAATCCCCCAAATGGAAATCGAACCCACAACCATCTCGTTTACCGCAGATGCTAAGCAACTACGACACGATGGGCTCTTTTTTTATCTTGGCAATTGTTAATTTATAGTTAAACTATATTTAAAAAAAAAATATTCTGAGTAACAAAATATTTTATTCACTTCTAAATATATTCATACAAAAAATACGATTAACCTTCAAATGGAGTATTTCAAGACTGCGGCAATATAAATGCAAATAAACAGTGAATGTGCTAAATGTCTACGGCGGCGGCGCCTTAAGGAACCGCTGTAAGTGATAAGCGACGGACTTAACAAAAGTCACGGAGACGTCCGGCTTGTAATACGGTACTTCACTTTTGAATATATTTTTCTTTTTTCATAGTGCTCAAAAATTAATCTTAAAAGCAGCGCCGTTAGATAGAATTTAGAAAAATATGAGTAAAAATGAAATTTTCATTCTAGCCTGAACAGTAGGAAAATAAGTATGTTATTTAAATAATTACGAAAGTCATTATACTACTGTACTCTCAATTTTAGTTTCTTATATTAAAATGTTGTGCTGCCGTCTCAAAAGTTATGCAAACTTTTAATCATGCAGATAACGATAAAATTTTTTTTTAAAGTACTGAAGCCTAGATAAGGAATATTGACGCAATGATAAATAAGATACTTTGAGAAATATTTTCTAAGTCAAACCTAATTCTAAATATAGCTCGAATTTTGAATAATAAGTACCTAAGTTTGTGATTTGAATATAACTTTATTAATAATCTTATTTACAGCTTTACATTGATGACTTTTGAACAGTTAAATTTATTTACTAGATTGTCTTAAATCCAATGGTAATCCCGAATTAACAATTGTATATTGTTAATTGAGATTCTTGTTGATAACAACATAGTTGGTGATTTATTGAAGATTCAATTTACAGCTTGTGACTTATTTTACTTATATGATCATTTCTAAGAGTTATAAATCAGTCTACCACAATTTACTTTCAGATTATATTTTATATATAATGATATTAAGTCATGACGTGTCTGGTTAATTATCATCGATAGAGACGTAGATTATATTAGTTAGCTTAGTTTATAAATTACTAGATTAGATTAAAGTATTGCTATATGTAACTTATAATAATTATATTATTCATATATCGATGCTAATATTATGATAGTATAAAAATACACATATCAAACAAACACGTAGCTGCTTCTATATACATTACTTGTAAAGATTTAATTTATTACGGAATCTATCACTGAAACCTTGCTACATCGCCAAGCCTTGGAAACAAAGCTGGCTGGCATTGAAAAATTTTTTTAAAACAACGAAAACGATCACAAATACGATATTATTACATACCTTTATTCAATTTTCTAAGAGTGTATACATCTGTCTATTCGTCAATGTGCGCGATGCCAGCTACAATCAAATTTTATATCAAAAGTGTCACTCATTTTATCGTATTAAATATATCGTTGAAGTTTTGACTCACAGTTCTTTCTAAATAATTGTTATACAAAATTATACTATCGACTATAGACTGACTCACAACTACTAGGTACACTGTTTTATCTGTTAATTTGTAAGTAGGAATTTAACCTTTCAGAAATGTTTTACACGTTTTCCCTAATTCCTAATTATATAATTAATTATATTAATTATTTTTTTGTTCACATTATGTACATCTATAGCCAGGATTATTCCAGTAGGCTCGTCATAAAACGAATACTTAACTGTCGTATTTTGAGGATTACCGTAAAAGCTATATTCGTCCTTATTGCTTATAGAAAAATTCGCTTTAACTCGCAATAATTTCCAATAACCAAGTAGGTCGTATATGCCCAGGTGTGTCCATCTTTCACAACTTGATAAATAGTCGTATCGACAATTTGTAGCCAACTTTATTGCTTGTTGTAAAAATCGTGGATTTTCTTTCTGTAATGAGATTTTTGTTCTCGTGATATATTTCTTAAGTTGATATTAATTGGTTATAAAATTGTTTTTTTTTTTAGTAACGGTTGTATTGATCTTATATATGTTGTGGTTGTTCCAAAAAAATAAATTTATCTTTTTCAATAAATGTATTTACAAAATCCTTACGTTAAAAAGTATAAGTGTAAGTTATAGGTCCATACATTCTTTTAACAAGAACTGATTAAAAGAACACGATACAAGACTTTCATAACAATGTTATTCAAAATTTTTGGATCTGTATTTTTGTTTAAATTTCAAAGAGGAAAATTGTAATTTTAGAAAATACTCAATCATGTGTCATCATCATATGTTGTGTCCTTAATACTGTTTATGTCCCCTGTTATTTGTCGAATTTACTTCTTGTATATTTGTCTAAATTACACTTTAAAAAATATACCATTTTAATAAGAATATCGAACAAAACTGGTATTTCCCTTAAAAGCTCGATTACATAAACAGCTATGAGAATAACACTGTTATGAACGGCAAAGTAGTTTATCGACGTAATGTTGTTGACGATTCGAGGCCCGTCTGGGAGTGCTCATAAGGATGATATTCGGAGATTGAGAGATTTAATTTTCGAAGCGATGGGTACTCCCGGGGGACGATCTCGGGCACGCACGTTGAAGCTACCCGTACAATCGTTGTAATCTCTTTCACATATAAATATTACACGCGCCTTCATGTTCCTTGCATAGACCTAGACGAAATTGTTCACTATATAATGTTTTTATTTTGTTGAATTTAGTTACATTAACACAACTGTTTATCTCCTATTCAAAATCTAGATTTCCGCTACTCAACACGCAATATCTCGAAAAACAGGCGGAAAGCGGGGACGGAGAAAAGCAGGGACTAAGCAACGGAGTGTCTTAATACTAGGGAACTGCAGGTTCCCTCTGCCTACGTTGCGATGTGCGGGATAAAGCGTGAAGCTAAAAAAAATATATTATACTACGATCAACGTCTAATTTAAAAAACTGATGCTTTTCTGTATAAGTACGAATTTGGTGCTTAATTAGAAATTCATAAGAAATTTAGTCGGGTAAATAATTTAGAGAGAAGAGATTCAACACATAAGTCCACGATCTATATTGAATAGCTGTAGATTCAATAGTTTCTATAGGAAATGCTTCCTATACAAATATTAACCGCCTCATTATTATAGATTTTCCTTTTCAGTCGCATGCAGCTGAATATTATATGCAATCTTCTTGGTTCCTAGTTCCAACCTCTTGTAATATATTCATGAAACTACATATACTAGTATCGGTACACTTGTATTTGGCTATAATTTAAAGCTTTGGCCAAAATTTTTTCTGTATTTTTTTTTTATTGTGAAAGTTTTTTACTATATTTTAATAAAATTTAAATATAGTAAAATTGTTTTATAAATAAATTTAAATAAAATTGTATGATGTATATAAATTATTAATAATATTAAAAAAAAGAAATAAGAAGAATAAGATCTTTTCCAAAAAAAGATAAGTTTCCAAAACAGTTACAACACGTATTCAGGACTGTAAAATTTCATGAAAATAACATTTTTATAAGCTATAAGTGATCTTATAACATAAACTGCACCTTTTATTATATAAAATATTTTTTGTGTTTGCCATACAAAAAATATAGAGAGATACAAAAACGTCTGGAGTACAAAATCTTATTTATGATTAGACGCTTTCAAAATCTGAATTTTAAGACACCAAGTAAATATAATAAGCGAGCGGTCTTGGTGTTTTTTGCCTCGATAATTCTTTTGAGATATTCTATGAAAAAGTCAAAATACTTGTTGAAAGGATATTGGTACTTTCAGCGTTGTCCTCTGGTACGAGTAAGGCTAAATATAAAAAACTTTATTCCGATTATGATCAAATTGAGTTTTCAACGATTCAATTACTGTCGTATTTCATTCGTTTATTCATTCACATTGTGAGTCGACCTATTTTATTAGATGATGTATTTTAAAAATATATATTTTTTTAACGTAAACGTCTGCGACTTAAACAAAGTCTTAAGACGTTTTCCCACCTAATATAGACCTTATTTAGGAATTAGAAATAACGTGTGAATTGAAAAGTACAAAAATATATTTCTTGACTAATGCTCGAATTTAAACTACTTATTCTTTACAACTCTTCTTGTTCTTAGGTTTCTTTTTAGATTCACGCTTTATCCCGCTTGTGTCTCGTTTGCAGGGCAAGCAAAACAAGCAAGAACCTAGTGATAAGACAATCCTTTTCCCATTTTCCGCGTTTCAAGGCATTGTATGTTGAGTAGCAGGGCTTAACGGCCACGCTAGCCTAGTTGCAAGAGTGAAAAAAATGGAAGTGAAATAATCCATGTTCAACGAGCAGTAATTGAATCTACAAACTGTTGTATTTACAGACGTGGCGTAGGCAGAAGCTGTGCTTCTGCGCCACGTGAGCTAGTTTTTATTTGAAACAAAGAGAGTTTTTATTCAATAAAGTGAAAAAAAAGGAAAGCTTTCTATATTTTTAATATATTTTCTTATTAGCATTCGCATGTTCTGTTTAAAATCCAATGTAATATCGTAAAATATATAAAAAACAATTTCTTGAGTGATTATAAGCAAATATAAATATTAAATTTATACCGTATAGTTATTAATAAATAACTTTGCCTAATAATATATTTTTATTAACAATAATCATAGTAATACTCTATAATAACTTTAAATAACACGAACGTAAGTTAGAATCGCAAATATAATTTGCCGAAAATTTCAATTAGTAATGTATTAGTGTATATTAGCTTATTAATTTTTAGTATAGCTTCACAGTTTTGTGTGTGTTGTGAACTACATACTCTATGTAAGAAACTAACTTAAGAAGTTTTCAAAGGTGAAGTAGAAGTACTTACTCATTTAATTGAATCAATATCATTTAATACATTTAATAATTGGAGCTAATATAGACGCTTGTCAGTCGAAAAACAAAATGCAGTTAAAAGCGGAATTAAAAAAGTATTTATTAATGTAACTAGGCAAAGCGCGGCGTTGAGTCCACTAAGTCCGAAACACGCAATGCCTCGAAAAAGGCGGAAAGGGACGCAGACGGAGAAAACAGGGACTAAGCAACGGAGTGTCTTAACACCAGGTTCA
The DNA here is from genome assembly GCA_037178615.1 of Dione vanillae. Taxonomy (NCBI): domain Eukaryota; kingdom Metazoa; phylum Arthropoda; class Insecta; order Lepidoptera; family Nymphalidae; genus Dione; species Dione vanillae. The sequence goes on along the minus strand of JAZFAU010000469.1, from coordinate 44,140 downwards.
ACGGTTCCTGCAGTTTCCTCCATCTACCCTGCCATGTGTGGAATAGAACGTGAAGCTCAAAAAAAACAACTAGCCTCATCGCTCGACGTACTGGGAGCAACACGTACGTACGCTGCATCCTTTTGGAACATATTTCCAAATCCTATACGAAGAGTCTCATCTCTTTTGTTTATTACATTTCAATTGAAAGAACATTTATTGGACTGTGAGAGCAATTGACTTAGCTTCTGACGGTTTTATGAGCATAAGAAACCGCGTCATATTTAATATTAAAAAAATATGCTATTTTTTTAATTACTTTTTGTAGTTGTTGTGCCGCTTTTCGCTGTTTGAATGAGGCGATAAGATTTCTTATAATCTTAATTGAGAAACAAAACGAAGACTAAAATTATTTATAACTAAAATTACTGAATTAATCTACATTATGACGTATAATCTACTTCTAGAATTTAATAATAAACAAAATCGCATTTAACTCCGATGAGTTTTAAGAGTAATTTCTTAAGTTTAAGTTGATGAAAATATAAGAACTATATCTTAAAGACAATCAATTGAGGACGAATCTAAGACATTTACCTCTCCTTTAGTTCGTTACTCCACAATCTCGCTTCTGCATTAACTTTGACATAAACCTTAGAACGCCGGTCTCTACTACTTGTACGTTAATTCAGATTATATACTAATTTATTACAAAAATTGGTGTGCTTTTAGTTATTAAAAACTTATAGCTTTAGTATTTAGTTACTTAGACTTAGAGTCACGAAAAACTTGAAATTACAAACGACAGTAACTATGGGACTTATAACAAAGGTATTATACATTTTTGGATCTCTATATTTGTACAAATTCCAACAAGAAAAACTGAATTGAATTTGACAGATTTTCATGAATGTGGCTTTAAATAACTTATTTCATGTCTATGTGTATTATTTTTAATTTAAGTCCAAAAATACAGTGATTTATTGAAGCAAATCGAAACAGAATAACAAAATTATGACTTACTTACACATATTATAGGGCTTCGTGGTCATTCTTAAAACAAAAAAAAATAGATTATTTATAAAACCGTTATTTTTATAAGAAAATCAAACAACTAGACTAAGCTTCTTTATTACAAACTTCCTCTTGAAAGGCTTGATTATACAAGCAGCTATGAGTACCTTCGTACAACACTGGTATGAACGGCAAAGTACTTTATCGACGTAATGTTGTTGACGATTCGCGGAACGTCTGGGAGTGCTTATAAGGATGATATAAAGAGGCTGAGAGACTCTCATCAGTTATATATACGCCTTATTTTATTCTTTGAATATTTAATATGCCTAAGCAAAGATATCTAATATTGTAATTTGGAAAGCAATAAGGCTCTTTGGTAAAATGGTATTTATTGAGCACTTATTATTATTTATGTGTACGTGACGTATGTTATCGTCACAATCAAGATTTATATAAGTAATTCATAATCAATATTTTGATAAAGAATGAGAAAAATTATAAAATAGCATAATTTAATACATTTTCTACTCTTTCTATTATAATTCATACTTGTTATAAATCACATATCCCTATCACATTTATTCATATAAAAAATTGATTCACATCTATTACGATACACGATATCTCTATTATACTTATGTACGTATGAAGTCTGGCATAAGTCATATGTCAGTGCTCTAATTGCTTTATTTTTCGCATATAGGTACATAATTATATTAGTATATACTTACTTACTTACTTAGTTTTGTTTTTGCATCGCAGCTCGTAGTATCTGTCGGATATGTCTAATTTTGTTTTATTTCTGCTAACTACGTTACATTTGTCAAATATTTTATCTAAAAGAACTCATTGGTAAGTATAAAAATTTATTGTATTCTTTTTGTTTTATGTTTCATTTCGTCTGTACAATAGTAGATAGACAGATAGATCTCTGTCAAGATACTATTTTGTGCTTTCCGCTCGAATTATTGCGTGTTAGGTTAGGTTAATCTACATTGTCTTTATTTTAACTGGGATACTAAAACTATAGATATATAAAAATTATCAAAAATGTTTGAAATATTTAATCTATTTCCCAAACGGAAGAAATTACAAATGATTGGTTTATCATCCATATTTGTCACATTTTGTTTATATAGATACTTCCATAGATGCGTGTCTAGATCACCGTTATACGGTCACGGGGTGCTGAGTGAACAAATATGTCATAAAATCTTGACATAACTCATCCAATCAATACAAGGTTATTAAAAGTTTTTACATGCTTAATATATGTACATGCATAATAAAATGTCTTTTAGCTATTTAACATAGCACATATTTAACATAGCACAGTAGGTAGAGGGAAGCTAATGACAATACACTTTCAGCTCAACTTACTGTCATCTCAATTTGCGCGTTCTGTACGCCTCTAAGCGTTATTTATTATTGAATAGTCGGGAATATACATAAAGGAACAAAAAATCGGTAAAAAATAATCACGCTACATAGAAAGCGTCTTTCACACAGAGTAAAATAATTCATACATAGGTTACTAAAATACAATCAGAAAGACAACAATATTTATAGCATTTATTTACACTGTGGTTACCCATTTGTAAGTATGTAAATGTTTTATATCCAGTAAAATGGTTTTACGGCGAATTTTACGTTCTCCTATAGTGGACATTTAACAATTCCTAGCTATTAAAAGAATATGCTTGTATGGTTATTTTAAATACATAATAATTCTCGAATCTTCGGGTTACCGCTGTCTGTCCTGCTGAATGGGGTAAACACATGTAGCTTAAACAAAATATTTTATGAGATAGTATTTACATTAATTTACTTATATATATTATATATTTATATATTTTCAACTTTACCACTTATTTTTTTTTCATTGACCTGTAATCACAAAATTAGCATCTCTATTACGTGAACATCATTCCACTTAACCTATATTTCACGTTTCGAAGTTCTACCAAAAGGCCATGCATAGGTTGATATTCTGAATAAGATATTCTTAAATCTGTTATAGTTTTATTATCCTTATCGAGTCTTTGAATCACATTTTCTTTGTTTCCACTTACATGATTTGTTATGTACAAATAAAGAATCAAAATAAACAAAATCTTTACAAACTAATATCAGTACTTCATTTCATACAAACTTATGCATACGCCTGCATATGTATATTTGTCAACTTTATATACTGTGCATCTCGTTTGTTTATAAAGAAATGAAAATTTTACGGCAATCTACGGAACTCACACTTGACATGTTTTATTTTATTAAAATAATCTTCAGAGTTATTAGAATAGGTAGAGAACATAATAGAACATAATAGAATTTGGATATTGTCGTTTATATTTTTATTTTCCCAACACATGGATGAATGTGTCTGTTATATCTTTATATATACAAGTGTAGTAAATGAAAATTTGATATACGGAATGTGTCATTTTATCGGCCAGAGCTTTTTCCGATGACTCATAAAATATAATGTGCAGCCGCTGAGTATCAGCTTTGCAATTTGAAAAAAATGTTTCATATGAAAAATATACATTTTTATAGTTGTAATAAACGTAGAAAGAAAAAATTGAATTGAATTGATTTTAAATTGAAATCGATATTTGTAATATTAATAAAAATGATCTCTTTTCTGAAGAAAAATAAAAAAAAAACAATGATATTATGAATAATCCTTAATTAACGAATATTTTTATTTTTATCATTAAAATAACTATTCAATTTTTACTGAAATATTTCACACAACAATAATATTAAGGCTTTGTAAAATTTAATTTTAGATCACATAATGATCTCAGATAGATGGATATTTCAATAGTGAATTTAATTCATCAAAATATTACATAGAGCTATTGGAAATGAAAATGGAGGACTCTACAAAACGTCAACCACTTGAAAAATAATGATGCCAAAATAGAATTTCCATTCCGGCTCGCCTCGAAATATGAAATACCTCTGCATCGCTTTAGGTATTGTGTACAACACAACGTACGGGGTACGAGTATGTCCGAGGAAAAGTCCTTTGAGACTAACTATATGAAACCGAATATGACACAATATCTTCTACAAGTGAACGGGACAGTATCTGACTGAGAATGTTATGGTTGTTGTTTTGATCTCAGCTCGGAATCATGCATACAGCAATGATTATGAAACTCTAAATAGAAGAAAATCAGTATTTTCTTTATGACAACTTGTATTTATTATAGTTTGCATATATTGATATGCTTGAAATATGGATTTATAAAGTTCTTTATAGGAATATGATCACTATTTTTTGTATCATGATGGTTTTTAATTTAAATATAACGTTTCTGTCGTTCTAAAACTGTGATGTAAATTATTTAATTATTGAAGACAGAATGAATTTATTTAATTACTGAAAATAGTGAACATAAACTTTATGAAGGTGGACGTTGGTGTGTTTATATAAAAGAATAAACGTTAGAGAACTATAAAAATAATGAAAAACTGCGTATGATTAGGTAGAAGCTATATTTAAAATATTTGAAACCCACTTAAATAGTAAAATTTACCTAAATTACAGCTAATCTTAACTTATTATTCAGTAAATTTATTAATTATTAATGCTTTTAAATTTATGTGTGATAATTAACAAAAAAGAAATAAGAACATAATGCGAAAAAACGTTATAAAAATTAAAGGTAGCGGGATTTGAACCACGATTTTCTGAGTCGAACGGACTCAAGTTTTAAAATTACATTAAAATCTTATACTTTTTCTAAATATGTTTTCTTTAAATGTAAGTTATCAGCTTCGAGCGTATGTATAATTGCGTCTCACTTTCCGACGGGAGACGTCCGTCGTGCGGCCTCAGCCAGGACCCAATTTGACAGTCGCTTACGCAGATAATATGTATGGAGTAAACGATAAGTCACGTGACTTAAGCCAATAAAAAGAAAAATGGTAGCCAAAAATAAAATGTCAACAAAGTGATCGAGCGGAGAAAGATATTTAATCGTCTCTATAGCGTCAATAGCTAATTGATACGATCTGTACTTCTAAGGTGTATATATTATTTACTAGATTTTACTTGAGGCTTTTTCCGTGTAGTTAAATTAATTTAACTGATATTTATATGAACCAGTAGTTTTTGAGACCAACGCAAAACAAACAAGCTTTATTATTGATAATGGTGAAGATCTTGATAAATGGCACATTTATATGTTTTTCTCAATAGACCGATTATGGAGAATAAAGATACATGATATTACTCACTTATCAGAGACTTTTTTTAATTACCTTATTATTGCTGCGCGCTGCGCGTGCATCATGATTAATACAATCGTGTGTACTATGCAATAAATTTTGATGTTATTTACATATTAATGTTGATTGTAATGCAATAAAATAAAAAATACTATTTTTAAGTTAACTACTTTCTTAGCTCTGCCGTACATGCCATTTTCAACTGAATGCTAGAAATAATAATGCTAAATACTTAGTTAATATATTAAAAAACAAAAATAAATGTAGTGTAATAAAGCTTTTAATTTTTGAAATCAACAATTTGCAGTAGATATACGCTAGACTAGACAGACGAGACATAGTGAGTGAGTATAGAATGTAGAGCTTTTGGGTGTGATTGGAAAATTGATTGCAATGATTGGTATTAGCTGCCACAGTAGACTGCAAGCCGCCGTCGAGCGAATTATTGCACCAAATTGGTGATTTAAAAAAGTCGTCCTGTTTGTTACTAATAGTCGTTTCCGATGATTTTCAAACAATTGCTTTTTATGCTTTTTATTTGTATTTTAGCTTCATTTACCACTTATGTACATAGTGCTGTTACTTGCATATTTGTATTAGAACTTATAATAATAAACTCTTTCTATGTTTAAATATTTTCAACATTTTTTAACAAGGTAACAGCTCCCAAGAAGTGCGGGCTTAAATCCAACTTTTTCCAAATTTTTATAAGTTTAATAAAAGTATTATTTTTCCTTAACATGTAATGACACATTCAACGTTATAAAAATAATAAGCAATTCTCTCAAATAATGTTTAGAGTGAAGCTCATTTCTTATCTTGAGGTGTATCTAAAATATGTAATAAACTATATTTTATGTCATGTACACTCGTTTTAGTTCTTTTTTTGTAAATAGTATTAAAGCTTATATTTGTCAGGATATACTTAAAATAACTTATTTATGAATATAGTATTAAAAACAAAAAAAATTCTATGATTATGGGATTAGAAGATATGAATGAATTTGCTATAATATCCTTTGAAGAACGTATAAAGTGAAATCTCATAACTTTATGAGTGCTTTCTGAGGGTTATTCGGTATGCTTCATAAAGATCATGTTTTCTTTTAACTCTGAACACGCTTTTTGATATATAGGGTTATCAAAAAGAAAATACTTTATATAATAATTATTATTATTGATTCCTTCCGTTTGAAATCTATAAAACTTGTTTGTAGCTCAGATATTCTGTTTCCGTGGCATACCCAGTGTCATAATCCTGTGCACGCCACTGCTATAAGGTAACTTACATTATCGTGCATATGGCAAAAATAACTTGATGCAAACACACAGTCACTAAGATGATCAGAGAAAAGGAAATGATCAATTCCATCGAACCAATTACTTTACTTTACTTTGTGCTTATTTTTACTCACTGACCCGCAGTAATCTGTTTCTTTTTTACTATAATTAGATATATTACTTACTTTGATTTTTGATAATGTATTTTTCACAAGTAAATATAACAAAATGCTATAACATTTTATACATCAGGATTATAAATAATTAGAATAATTAATTTCTATACGTAGTTCTTATTTTCTTTATAAGAAACGCTATAGTTAATGTTGCAAGGGAAAGGCCAATTTCATAATGCTCCAAGAATCCATAATCCCGTAATATATATATATATATATATATATATATATATATATATATATATATATATATATATATATATATATATATATATATATATATATATATATATATATATATATATATATATATATATATATATATATATCCCTTGAGATCAGCCGTCAGAACTCTATATTACCTCGAGACATATAACTGGGTAACATGCGACCACGCGAGCGCTCAAAAAAGTTTTCTCGAATGAAGGGTGACATGATATATGGAGTTAGGCGGAAAAAACGTAGGCATTTTTTAAGTGGACGACCTTTCTTTAGAATAAAACAAATCATTATTATAATATAGTGGATACTATATGAATGAAATATATTATATCTTAATCAAATGTTAAGTATCTCTTGTTAAAAGTCTTACATTTCTGGCGTTGAAGTTTAATAGCTTGAAATTTCGTATTAAATGAAGCTGGAACGATATTTTATTTGTAACAATTTCGCAGTGATCTGAGATAATAAGTTCGATATTATTAAAAAACTAAATTCGTAAGGAACTCTAAGGTTACTCTAATGTCCTCACATTCAAGTAATACTAAATGAAATATATGAACTTGTATAATTCGCTTAGTAAGCCGTAGCCTTAATTTTAAGTAGTATTAAATATAAAAAAATGTAATGATTATTATAGACGTTCATTATGATAAATATTAATTTTGTATATTATGTATTAATATTAATATAATCAATATTTTTGATAAGAACATATAGTATAAGTTAATACATAACATATGGTATAAGGTAAATTATTTTTAAATAAAAAAAGTAATACTAAATTAATAAAAAATATATAAAATAATGTACTTACTATACTTTACTTTGATCAATAGAGATCTGCTATGAAGAAAGTAATTAAACATGTCCAAAATAATTATCTCAAATATGTTTATTCTTAGAAAATTGAAATGCGAAACAACAATTACATATTCAGTATACCTTTTAACTTTACATAGTATATAGCATAAACGTACTTTTTGTAATGTAAAGATCGGTGTTGAAAGTCATAACTTCTTATCGGCGGTAAAAGGAAAACTAGTTTACTCTATAAACACTTTGTTGAGCGATGCCTAATAAAGTTCGCAACTTAAGCTGTTCGACTAATATTACCTCAAAAACATTTCCAGCAATAACTGCTTTTGTTTTAAGAAGTATTTAAAAATGTTTAATAGTTCTTGCAAGTTAGAAAGGGTAGTGTACAGGGTAGGGCAGACAGGTGGAATGCTATGTAGTGGTAGTATATTATATAACTCCTTCCTCAAGTATCATTGATGATATGTTCTCGTAGGTCAATCAAAACTTTCCCTTATTTTTATTTTATTATCACGTATTTAGGTATTTTTTTATTGTTTCTTCAGCCAACGCGTATTGTCTTGAATTCGGACGGGGTCTCTTCTCACTATATACATATATACTGCGTCATAAAGAGTGATTGTCCTTATCATCAGTAAATTACAATGATATATTTTGCATAAGCAAAATAACTGTACTATTATTCCAAAATGCCAAAATTTTTTGACATATTTAGAACTGTCCTGACTTATCGTATTTCATTATCAATCAAAGTCAATGTACTGACAGCCTTTTTAAAATTGACGGGATATTTAATAATACAAAAACGAAATTCATTGAGAAGCGCAATGCAGGCGGGAGATAGATATTTTCTTAGATTGCTTGGAAATTGACGTAAATTGGTGGGAGCTTTTTTATAATGTTATTTTTAATAATAGATATTTTTTCAAAAAGCTTATCGATGGCGGTTTGCTAAATTTCATGATGATTCCTGATTTCAAATGTAATCGTTGTAGTTTCTACCTCAATTTTACTCTTACTCGCAGAGCTTTTAATTATCACACTCCTGAAGATATTAAGCTTCACTACTCAAATCATAATATGATATTTTGATTAACGACGAGCAACAGTGCCTAATCGGATTTTTTTTTATAAATTTATTTTTATCTTTACTTTTTATTAATTTTCGTATTTTAGAGGCAAAGAGAAGTAAGGAATTTACTAATGTTTTAATGTTACTGATAACTTTAATTTTTTTTTCAAATATCAATAGACCTAGTAAGTTAAGTTAAAAGCTTTCTACAAAATATTTCCAAGTAAAAAGCTTTCTACAAAATATTTTCATATTCGTTAAACAATTATTAATATAAAAATTCTTTAAAACGTACAAATATAACAAAGTTTTACGATATTCTCTTTGTGCACATACGTAGCTACGTAGCTACATTTTAATATAACATTAAATTAATTCATTAATGTTTGACGAAGTGGTCATGAGAATATCTTTTCAATTTGGTAAAATATGATGTACTGCATAATATTAAGTAATTACATACATTTCAATTAACATATATTTCTATATATATTATGTAATTAATGCATATTTCATTTTTTTTTAATGTATCCCACATTTTGTGGCAGAAAAAGAAAGAAAAAAGTAAAATTAGCAATTTCGAGTTTGAGAGTAAATGGTAATAAAAATGTGATAACATCAGGGTCAAGACCCTGATGTTAGTTACTCAGAACGAAGCTGAAGAAGAAAAAAAATAATGAGTATCAAATTGAATGCCTTACTCCATGTAACTAGACCAGATTTATACTAGTTTTAAACACATACTTAGAAATAGAAATTTATAAAGGACCGTCGTGACCGTTTGCCTGTAACGCGACGGTTTCTGGGTTCGATTTTTAATCTTGTTAATTTTGGAGATAATCCAAGAGAACTGAGCTAAGAAGGGTGAAAGTTTTTCAATATATTTTACATATTATGAAATAGTAAACTATAAAAGAAAGTGGACAAATCTATACTCATCCTTCTGCAAGTAAGCTAAATGAAAGGATCAACATTCACGGGCAGCCGGCAAGATTGATAAGTCGTGCTCGTTCGTTACGACTATAAAATATTTTATTTTACACAATTATTTTTCAAAGCTGACCTTAAATTATATTTTAACACACAAAAAGTACAACGGAACAAAATATTTCAATACTCTGACTGACGGGAGGAGCTCCACTTGTTACACGGACACGGTGTTGGACGTTCTAAACCAGCAGCTTCTAGTGTCACTCCATTAGTGCTCAGCTTACACAACCTAAACTCCAGTGCTCTTTTAAATTTAACCGACACACGATTTTATACTTTATATCCTGTACATTAAGAGTGATGATTGTTTTATTTTTTCTGTATACCATTTTATAGACCAATAGATCCTAAAATTATCGGTGTTAGTGAACGAACATAATTGCATTCAGATTTTGCATTTGTAGTTAAAATTAAAAAAAATTCTAATGGAAAGATTCATTTGTTTTTGCTATTCCTTGATTTAGTTTGTTTTGCCTTGTAAATGTTAAATATTTTGTTTGTTCTAAAGTACTTTGATACGTTACAATTTTCTATAATAACACTCAAATTAAAACGAGTAATATCAATTTGTGTGTTTAAAATTCATTGGTTGATTTTTTTATCTACTTTTTTATTTTTTCTTCACGCTTTATCCCGCATATAGCAGAGGGAACCGCAGGAACCTTGGAAACCTAGTGTTAAGACACTCCATACTCTGTTTTCCATCTTCTTACGATGGATAGCGTGTACAGTGGTGGAATTGAAAGCTGCGCTTGCCCGAGTGGGAATCGAACTCACAAGCCGTTGCGTTTACAGGCAGACGTTGTGCCTCTGTGCCACGATGTGTTGATCTAGTGATCTTGTGTTTTCCTTGTTTTCTAGGCAATTGCGACAAATTGTATTTTCTGATTCCTATTCTGATTCTTCGATTCCTCAGCTCGACAAGTAAGTAACTAATAGTATCTACCCATACGTATAGCCTTATACAAAGATCAACTGTTTCTTTTTATAAGCTCACTGGCCAAAATATTAAACAATTTGCACAATAAATTGTTACTGTTTCCATAGAGAAACTGAAACATGTCACCTCGTTATGCAAAATTGCAAGCGTCAGTAATAGCGTCATAGAACGTGACGATGCACGTCGTATCTACAATGTAGGTACATGGCGTTGCATACTCTTATTACAGCTGAGGTAGTTATGCGTGTCCGCGGAGATAATTATGTAGTACGAGATCACTTTGGTTCTGTGACACAGTGGAATTATGATCCAGTTTTTTTGTGTTTGTTCACTAATTAGATTTTTCGTGATTCAATGTGACAAAACATGCACTGATATATTTTGGGACACCAGTCCAAGATATGTTTTACCTCAGCTTTAAGTATATAACGCAAAATAATTTTCAGTGCCGCTAAATGTGTGGAAGATTAATACGAAACGATACACGTATATCCTTAAAATTGCTTAACTTACTCACAAAATAATATAATATGCGTCCAAATATTTCAGTGAGCCATAAAATTTCTCATTGAACGTATAAAACCGTAAATATAAGGACTCGTAACATTTCTGAATATTCTGTCACAGTAGGGCTGCTTCCCGCTATTTGACTATATGGGGACCTTGAGGGCACGTTAAGACGCAAAAGTAATGTGGTTAACGATTGAATATTTTCTCAGGATCCGAGTTAAGCTTACAATTTTTATCCTGTTTAAAAGTCGCATAAATTTTTTGTAAACCATTTAATATAAAAATAATAGAACTGGTTTTATTTTACAAAAAAAAATAATTATATTTTTTTATATCGATAGTAAATTTATTTCAATGATGTGGATGTTCAGAATTACTAATTTACAAATTTGTAATTAGATCTATTAGGCAACCTAAATCCACCTAAATGCCACCTTTTTTGTTTTTTATAAAATATACTTAGAAAACAGAAGTTGTTAAAATTTACTTGAATTGAAATATATAAATGCACGTTAACCATATGTTTTAGAAGTATTCAGACAGAGATGACATAATTGCATTAAATAGGAACAGTGCCTAATCGGATTTTTTTTTTTTTTTTTTATAAATTTATTTTTATCTTTACTTTTTATTAATTTTCATATTTTAGAGGCAAAGAGAAGTAAGGAATTTACTAATGTTTTAATGTTACTGATAACTTTAATTTTTTTTTCAAATATCAATAGACCAAGTAAGTTAAGTTCCAAGTAAAAAGCTTTCTACAAAATATTTTCATATTCGTTAAACAATTATTAATATAAAAATTCTTTAAAACGTACAAATATAACAAAGTTTTACGATATTCTCTTTGTGCACATTTGTACTGGTATATGTTCATACGTACGTAGCTACATAGCTACATTTTAATATAACATTAAATTAATTCATTAATGTTTGACGAAGTGGTCATGAGAATATCTTTTCAATTTGGTAAAATATGATGTACTGCATAATATTAAGTAATTATATACATTTCAATTAACATATATTTCTATATATATTATGTAATTAATGCATATTTCAATGTTTTTTAATATATCCCACATTTTGTGGCAGAAAAAGAAAGAAAAAAAAAAAAAAAAAAAAAAAAAAAAAAAAAAAGTAAAGTTAGCAATTTCAAATTTGAGAGTAAATGGTAATAAAAATGTGATAACATCAGGGTCAAGACCCTGATGTTAGTTACTCAGAACGAAGCTGAAGAAGAAAAAAAATAATGAGTATCTAATTGAATGCCTTACTCCATGTAACTAGACCAGATTTATACTAGTTTTAAATACATACTTAGAAATAGAAATTTATAAAGGATCGTCGTGACCGTTTGCCTGTAACGCGACGGTTTCTGGGTTTGATTTTTAATCTTGTTTATTTTGGAGATAATCCAAGAGAACTGAGCTAAGAAGCGTGAAAGCTTTTCAATATATTTTACATATTATGAAATTATAAACTATAAAAGAAAGTGGACAAATCTATACTCATCCTTCTGCAAGTAAGCCAAATGAAAGGATCAACATTCACAGGCAGCCAGTCAAGCAAGATTGATAAGTCGTGCTCGTTCGTTACGACTATAAAATATTTTATTTTACACAATTATTTTTCAGAGCTGACTTTAAATTATATTTTAACACATAAAAAGTATAACGTAATAAAATATTTCAATATACTGACTGACGGAAGGAGCTCCACTTGTTACACGGACACGGTGTTGGACGTTCTAAACCAGCAGCTTCTAGTGTCACTCCATTAGTGCTCAGCTTACACAACCTAAACTCCAGTGCTCTTTTAAGTTTAACCGACACACGATTTTATACTTTATATCCTGTATATTAAGAGTGATGATTGTTTTATTTTTTCTGTATACCATTTTATAGACCAATAGATCCAAAAGTTATCGGTGTTAGTGAACGAACATAATTGCATTCAGATTTTGCTTTTGTAGTTAGAATTTAAAAAATTTCTAATGGAAAGATTCATTTGTTTTTGCTATTCCTTGATTTAGTTAGTTTTGCCTTATAAATGTTAAATATTTTGTTTGTTCTAAAGTATTAAAATACGTTACAATTTTCTATAATAACACTCAAATTAAAACGAGTAATATCAGTTTGTGTGTTTAAAATTCATTGGTTGATTTTTACATCTACTTTTTTATTTTTTCTTCACGCTTTATCCCGCATATAGCAGAGGGAACCGCAGGAACCTTGGAAACCTAGTGTTAAGACACTCCATTCTCTGTTTTCCATCTTCTTACGACGGATAGCGTGTATAGTGGTGGAATTGAAAGCTGCGCTTGCCCGAGTGGGAATCGAACTCACAAGCCGTTGCGTTTACAGGCAGACGTTGTGCCTCTGTGCCACGATGTGTTGATCTAGTGATCTTATGTTTTCCTTGTTTTCTAGGCAATTGCGACAAATTGTATTTTCTGATTCCTATTCTGATTCTTCGATTCCTCAGCTCGACAAGTAAGTAACTAATAGTATCTACCCATACGTATAGCCTTATACAAAGATCAACTGTTTCTTTTTATAAGCTCACTGGCCAAAATATTAAACAATTTGCACAATAAATTGTTACCGTTTCCATAGAGAAACTGAAACATGTCACCTCGTTATGCAAAATTGCAAGCATCACTAATAGCGTCATAGAACGTGACGATGCACGTCGTATCTACAATGTAGGTACATGGCGTTGCATACTCTTATTACAGCTGAGGTAATGGTGCGTGTACGCGGAGATAATTATGTAGTACGAGATCACTTTGGTTCTGTGACACAGTGGAATTATGGTCCAGTTTTTTTGTGTTTGTTCACTAATTAGATTTTTCGTAATTTAATGTGACAAAACATGCACTGATATATTTTGGGACACCAGTCCAAGATATGTTTTACCTCAGCTTTAAGTATATAACGCAAAATAATTTTCAGTGCCGCTAAATGTGTGGAAGATTAATACGAAACGATACACGTATATCCTTAAAATTGCTTAACTTACTCACAAAATAATATAATATGCGTCCAAATATTTCAGTGAGCCATAAAATTTCTCATTGAACGTATAAAACCGTAAATATAAGGACTCGTAACATTTCTGAATATTCTGTCACAGTAGGGCTGCTTCCCGCTATTTGACTATATGGGGACCTTGAGGGCACGTTAAGACGCAAAAGTAATGTGGTTAACGATTGAATATTTTCTCAGGATCCGAGTTAAGCTTACAATTTTTATCCTGTTTAAAAGTCGCATAAATTTTTTGTAAATCATTTAATATAACAGTAATAGAACTGGTTTTATTTTACAAAAAAAAATAATTATATTTTTTTATATCGATAGTAAATTTATTTCAATGATGTGGATGTTCAGAATTACTAATTTACAAATTTGTAATTAGATCTATTAGGCAACCTAAATCCACCTAAATGCCACCTTTTTTGTTTTTTTATAAAATATACTTAGAAAACAGAAGTTGTTAAAATTTACTTGAATTGAAATATTTAAATGCACGTTAACCATATGTTTTAGAAGTATTCAGACAGAGATGACATAATTGCATTAAATGACATAAAACACTTAAAGACAACATTTCAGTAGTTCCCTTCCAATACGGACCGCTGCTTGTATGAAACAGCCAAGACTCATGATTTCTTTGCTTTTATGTCATCTAAGATTGTTGCCTTATTACAAGGCATTCCTAACTATATTTTTTTTTCTAAAGGAAAAGGTTTTTTCTAAAGCCAAGAATAGGATTATTGTCCATAAATTATACTTGCTGACCGAATGTAATCTATAATGAAGTAACATTTTATGAGAAAGGTTATAAGATATGTTTTATCTACATGATTTATTTTTGTCTCAAAAAATATAACAAACTTTCCTTACGAAAAACATAATAGAAAATGTAATAAACGCCGTCCTATTCGTGTCCCAAACATCCCAAACATCCACCATACAATGAGCCTCGCCTTGATATTTCGGGCGATAAGTCAGAACACAAAAAGCTTCTCGGAGACAGTGTAATGGTGATCATTGAGATAAAGGACGAATCTTGGGCGACAAATTGTTGTTGTTATATATACTTGAGAGAATAGAGGACATAAAGTAAATATGTACTGAGTGGTGGGCGATTATTGTTCGTTCTGGTTTTTGTGGAGAATCTAAAGAATGTAAGACCGTTTTTGTCTTTTGTTTTTAGTACATGAATTTGGTATATTACCTATTTATATATACAAGAGTGTGTATAGATTAATAATTTAATAAAAATATAATTATAAATTTTAGAGTATATGTATGTATCTATAACCTTTGACAAAATAAAATTCCGGTGACCATCAATCATGAAATTGGTACGGATTTCTACGTGTCACACTTGACCGATATTTTTATTTTTTATTTATGATTTTTTTAATAATCCTCTAAAACAGCATAGCGCCTTTACCTGAAAGATTACGAATTTTAAATAAAACAGAAAGTGCGAAATGTCATATGACCAGATGAGGTGTGACAAACTAATAATCCGCGTTTTGTACAGCTGGCTATAAAAATACAGTCAATTAAGTTAGCCGTGTAAGTCTGCGGTTGGCGAAATTAAGTACAGTTAAGAGCTTGAAAGATATATTTACAATGGCCAGTCGAAGGTCAAACGTTTTGTATTGAAAGCGATTTAATAAAGACCACCAGTCTGGGTAAAATGTGTTAGGAAAATCATATGCGTAATTTATTTGTCTGCTAGTCGTCTATTTCTACTCGTAACAATATGAGAATATAACGTGCTCTAGATGTTCACTGAAGTGTTAATATTGGAGTTTCTTAGGAGTTCATATTATATTTTATATTTGTTTTTGTTTGCTGTTTTTTTATTCAAACCAAGTATGTCTGAAGTCATTTAATAAATATGGACTTAAGAGCCGTTACAAGTTCTTTTATGTCCTGAGGTATATTATATTTATATACAATATCAAATATTAATTTATTTAAAAACAATATGGTCTAATGAAAAATATCGAAACCTTTGTAGTGATAGCTTTTTGTATATACGTTCTTCGATTTTTAGTAATTTGTTTCCTTTTTAGATTTTTTTTCCATACCTTCGATTTAGGCCTCGCTTCCTGTATGAATACACTCTGAACTTTAAAATTACCATTATTAGTTTATTTGCAGCAGAAATATTTTCAATTAGACGTGGTTTTTTGCTACTTTTCTATTTATTTATTATATAAGTACATTGCATTATAATCCTGTTACGTAAAAATATCCATATCTAAATATAATCAATTCAAAAATAACAAATGAACGTTTCTATATCAATAGGCACCAATCGTAATGCTCTATGGCTCGGACACAAAATTCAATATCTATAATGTAAATAGGTGTAAAGACGCTGGGTACACTATCTCTGCAGTAATTTCTCAGCTGCTCGCTCCAATATCGATTAGATCGACTACCTACTTTTGCTTTAGGATTTACTTACTACAAACAAAAATTAAAAAGAATCTAGAAAAGGTATATATATATATATATATATATATATATATATATATATATATATATATATATATATATATATATATATATATATATATATATATATATATATATATATATATATATATATATATATATATATATATATATATATATATATATATATATATATATATATATATATATATATATATGTATATGTGTATATATATATATATATATATATATATATATATATATATATATATATATATATATATATATATATATACCTTCAAGGATTACTTCATATACAAAAAACATGGCACAAACGCGCCCCTTTAGGAATTGAACTCACAACCAATCCGACGCTGCGCTGGTCCACTGTGGCTCACATTGTTCTATTTCTATATCGAAAAGGATTAATTTAAATAACTCGCTGACCACTTCCCTTTAACAATGCCACAAAGGTGGTGCAAAGTTTGGTAATCTAAGAAATAACTTTGTATATTTGTTAATCGTGTTGATTTCGATTATACCTTAGTAGTATGGATAGGATGGTTTTGCAATCGGATGTTTACCCACATGGTATATCCCCGTATAAGTGCAAAAAACTAAAATACTAATGCACAATTCAATTTATCAAACTTTTTACAGATTATTAAAGTTTGATTTAAGCTTTTCAGTAACACAACAGTTTCCTTAAGCGCGTTAGAGTCCGAATGGATTAAAATGAAACTCAGGCAGCGATGCTGAATATTTGAAACCAATTTCCTAACGCTCCCCGCTGTGGATTTTAAAGCAGGACGAAGCCGACTTTTTGGTAGAGTACTAGAGTAATATTGAATCAGTTAAGCTGTATATTCAATTATTATTTTTATAACTTTATTCCGCAAATACCTGAGTAAGCAGTTATATACATTTCCTCTGGGCTCTCAAATATTATAAAAATATCGTTCAAGTCTGAGTCATACTAGTGCGATGAGGGTTCCTCAACATTTCCACATTCATTAGAAGTACAGTTACAAAAATGACAAACTTGACTTTATAAGTTACAGCTAAAAAAGTTTGGTTGATTTTGGAAATTTTTAAAATGTTATAAGTTCTTAATGCAAATAAATATCGTGTATATTTATTATATCGTCCAGTTCAGGAATTACACGCCTTCAGGTCGTGGCTAGCGGACTTTGTCTATTTTATGGTTGCTTGAACATTTTACTGCAATACCTATACCAGTGGTTGGAATGAAAACGTGATATATTTATATTTGTGTGTTTTTTAATTTCTTAAAAAACTTCATGACGGAAATGAACGGTTGGAAATATTCAGACTAAATGCTCTAATAAACCCTCAAATTTAGCAATGATAAAACGTTTCAATACGTAAACAATTATTTAATTCTTGCCCTCAACAAAGAAAATTTTCCAACTTTATGTAAAAAATACTAATTCAATAACAGATTTCAAGTAGCATTAAGGAAAGGTTCGGGGAGGTAAGACGTAAATAATAATTACAATTAGCTCGTTGCGAGGTGCTGTAATTACGCGAGATTTAAACTTAATCATCTAAAGTTGTTTAATCATTTCATTTTCATTACAGTGGAGGTTGTTCAGAGATATTTAGAAAAATATTTTGGTTGTTCAGAATTACTTTTTCGTTATTTTGTTTTTTTACAAGGTCATCAATATGCTTGATATGTTCTTAAAGTTAATGTAAGGGAGAAACTGGGAGATGCCGTAATACTTATTATGATATGTAGTTCATTAGGTAGAGATAAGTGTTAGGAACAAATAAAACATCCGCCAAGTGCAACATTTAGAGAAAAATATAGCACTCGAATTCTATGTTTTTCTCCAAATGTTGTGCGTCCTATACGCACTATATGTCGATACCGACATTCTTTCAGTTTTGTATTGAGAAATAAATAGTTTTTTATAGAAATAGTGATGAGTCTATGTAACAAATATTTTTTTCACAAATTTATTAAAAGTAAAAAGGATTTAATAATACTATACATATAATACCGTAATCTATCGTTATGACCACTGCGAATGCAACTGCAATATTTCAAAGTATGAAAGTTATCGTAGTCAACTGATGCTAGTTGCACTCAACGCCATTCACGCCTGAATTGATTGGATCTACGTTTAATTTATTATATCCGAACGTCAAAAGTCGATTCACAACTTGATGTAATATTTTAGCTTAAAAGTCTTCAACTAAGCTCTATCTGTGCTTAATGTAATTCATAAAATAACTTTATCCTGCTAAATTATTATACATTTTGTATTAACATTCGGTGTATCCAAAGTTAAGCTCAATTTGCATCACGAAACTAATTCAAAGCTACCAATTACCTATCTATATAAGTTACACAGAATCCTGCACTAATTTGGTAGTTGGATATACGAGTAGTAAGTGCAATGAACGTGGTACAATCAAACTTACTGCATTAGTTTTGTTAATAAAATATATACTTATGAATTCAGTAACGTTTCCATTTAAATAAAAAAATAGTAATTAAAAGAGATACAGCATTTTTATGTATATATAATAAAATGATTTGATAAATTAATAAAATAATATGTACTAGATTCTAATATAAAATATTAAACACGAGTACTATTAACATGATGTTAATCCGCGCTCTACATAATGTTGTATATAAAGCGTAGCGTATTGTTCGTAATAGTTGACTTTAACGTAGCTACAATAGAAGTAAC
Organism: Dione vanillae; assembly: GCA_037178615.1. Classification (NCBI taxonomy): domain Eukaryota; kingdom Metazoa; phylum Arthropoda; class Insecta; order Lepidoptera; family Nymphalidae; genus Dione; species Dione vanillae. Next base: position 24,683 of record JAZFAU010000469.1, on the reverse strand, counting down.
GTAGGAAATGTTCAGGACCGAGCTAAGCTTTAAACATGCAACAGTTTTATTGTAAAATACTTGTAGAGTCTATTGTGTAATGCATTTATTTGAAAATGTTTTATATGAAGAATTTGTTTTTGTTGTACGTTTTTGAGCTTTATATATCTTTAAGAAAACGTTATTTTTAAATTTTATATAAATATTTAATTGTGTATAAACATTAATTCGATTTTTTACTTTATTTATTTTTATCTTGATTTAAAATCAAGTTATAATAATAAGTTTTCAAGGATATATAATTTAATTCATAAAATAATCTCTATATCAATAACACTAAAATAAAGTTAATTTTGTAATTTTCTTTAAAAGTGGAATATATTTACCTATTTTGTTACAAAATTTTGCGAAGTATAACCGAAGATATCATAATTAATATGATCATTCATTAAATTAAGTGATGTAAGAGTAAAGATAATTTGAGCTTCCTAAGCTTTGACATTATAAAGTCATGTACTTTCCTTCAAAATCATCTCCTTGTAGTCTGAAGGCATTAAGATTAGACATGTTCCTATATGTTTATTTGATGCCAATGCCGTAACTGTCTTGTAGTATAATGAAAAATCAAAGTAGGTTAATAAATAAATAAATAAATGGTCATATTTGTCAATGTATTTAATAAATATTATTTTCATTTATAAATAAATGGAACATCATGTAACAATGAGACATTGTATGACTATAAATTGAACTCATCAATTCTCATTTGTAGAAGCGTATATATAAACTTCTCATGTTTATAAAAGGTGCATCTTTAAATTCCGTCTGAGTGAAAGACGAATACAAAATATTTTTGTACTAAATTAACCTTGTGTCCTCTGCTAAATCCATGTAATTGTGCACCGTGGTTTCAGTAACAATTTTGTTATTGTAGTTATCCATCTTGTTGACCTTTAATGGCACTAGCGCTGTGAATATCAAAATAATTTCTTTTTGAACAACAGAACGAACAAATCAATAATTAATAATAATTTCAAATACAACAGAACGAGGATAAACTCTAGTACGTTTTTATTGCATTAATGTAGGAGTTTTATTTCTTATGTGCTCCATGGGACCTAAATATTTGGTATTCATTTCAGCTACTTGACCAGACAGACAAAAAAGTGATGCTACAAAGGGCCCGTTTTTCCCTTTAGAGGTATTCAATACCTCCTTTTTATAGGCGAAAAGAAAGTCAATCTTAATTGTAGACGGGATAATTGAAGATTTTGACATTGTCATTAGTATATGGTTATGAGTTACAAGTTGAGTTGTCAGTTCTGACCCTTCTTTATACAATAGAAAGTGAGGGTAATTTTTTGTTATTTTTGTAATATATGATAAAAATTATGATTTATATATCAACAACGTTATGATTATGTTATTATTCATAATATTATAAAATAATTGAAATTGATTATTCGTACATACATATTTTCGCAACTGCATGCAGGATGGAATAAAATATATGTACATGTCAAAGAATTTCCTCCTTTTTTAAAGACAGTTAAAAACAAAAGTTAGAAATAAAATTGCGGACCCTAACTTGTTTATAATGTGTAAGAATAAAAATGCACACAAATAAAATGCAAACAACACTAAAAACTAAAACGGTGATTCAATTTAGTTCAAGGCTTTACTAAAATGGGTCGCATATAAATTTCATATGCTTGAAGATATTTCACTTTCTCAGGTTTTATATTTCACATGTAGCCTTCAAATATGAAATATAAAATAAGTGAATGAACTAAACTAAAATATAATGTGATATTATACTATATATTATTATATATATTATACGTTTACATGAACTTTAATTTCTGAATTAAATAGAAAAAATGTAGAAAATTGTTTTCGTACATCTTTTTTTTATAAATTTTATATATAAAGTAAAAGCGATCTTTTTTTATTAAAACGTGCGAGTTTAGGTGATTTGATCCCCAAAACAAATAGACCTAGAAATGTATATATGTTATTGAAAATTATTTCTATGACTTTATAATAGAGTTAACATAAATAATCCTATTTCATTTACTTTACAAACATAATAAGTAAAAGTAGTAATTATTTTATATGAAAATTAATATATAAATCGGATTTTCCCTTCACGAAGAGGCAATGAATATACTAAACAATTTCTAAACAATTTCTTATTTGTAGCTTCACGCTGTATCTGGTACGTAGCAGGGTAGACGAGAGAATGGTAGGTGTTAATACTTTTCTCGCCCTACGAGGCAACGTGAGTAAAGTGTCAGGACTCAATGCTGTGTTGTTGCTTTAGTAGAATAATATTATTATTTAGTAGATTAGTAGAGCGAAGAAAGTGAAATTTATTCTCTCCAAGTGGAAATCTAACTCACAATCCGTCGTGTAATTGTTAAGTGTTTTTATGATCATTATATAAAATGAATTCGTACTATAGCGCACAAGCATATAATAATTTTTATATGAAAGAAAGCATATACAATAATTTTTATATGAGACCATCGTGGTCGAGTGGAAATTGTTTTTATTTATTCGTGATATGTGAAAAGCGCAGCATTCGGGCGGAAAGCAGAGAGTGGAGAGTCTTGACAAATGGAATCTAGGAATGAGATAAATTAATAATTACTTATTTATTTACACTGAATTACGACAAAAAACAAAAATTCAATGGAAGCACTTTACAAATTCTTTTAACATACCTTATAAATACTTTAAGTAAGACCTTACAAATACTGTAAGCAAATATTGCACTGCAACGTAATTTATTTTCTTGAAAGCATTGCATTAAGCTGTTGTTTTATTAAGCTAAGGGTGTGTGATTATTCAGAACAAAATTCTTTATAATATTTTTAACAGTCTTCAATAGTTGTTTTTATTGTTAACGTTGCCTCAAAAGATAGAACAGAATATTTAGCAGTGGATTCACTCGAATGTTGCCAGACTCATTACGTTGTGAGGACAGAAGCGGCGTCTAGAAATTTCAACCCAGAGGAAGATTTAAAGGAGCCTCCATTAATTATATTGGCCCTCATCTCCACTTTCCCTGCTCCCACTACCTAACCAAATTAGTAATTATTGTACTGGTGCCGCCCTTCTTCAAGTAAGTTCTAGTAATTATTTTTTGACAGTTCATAGTCACAGTTATATGAAATTAAAATAGTTTTATTCCTGTAGATTTAAAATTAAAAGAAATTAATACAATTACAAAAGAAAATTATAAAAGTGTGGTAATAAGTCTTTGGGAGTTTTTCTGGACGCTAATTTACTATTTGATCAACATGTAAATAAAATAACAGCCAAAGCTTACAGTATGCTTGGATTCATATTTCGTCAAGGTAGCGATTTCAAAAATATACACACTTACAATATCTTATATAACGCTTATGTTAGATCTCATTTGGAATATGCTTCCACTGTTTGGAATCCGCAATATTCTAAGTATATTTTGGCAATAGAAAACGTCCAAAACAAGTTTCTTAAAAGAATGACGCACAAATTTGGGGAAAATTCTGTCAAAAGTTTAAACATTATGTCACTTGAGAACCGTAGGGTATATAGGGATCAAATTTTCCTATACAAAATCATAAATAATCTTGTAGACTCAACATATTTATTAAATAACATATTTTTTAAGTGTTCTAATTCTTCCATACGATGTAGACATATCTTCTCTGTACCATTATGTAAAAGAAATTATGCAAAAAATCGTTTTCTCGTAAGAGCTTGTACTAACTATAACACATTGTTTAACAGTGTTGATATTTTTAATGACAATATTTTAACATTTTCTCGTTTTTTGAAAAAGCTCATATAGATATTACATTTAAGATGTTTGTTTTCTTTGTTATACTTAAATTCACTTTGAAATGTTTAAATTCTGATAATTATAAGGATTATTTTTTTTTTATGTTCACTCCATGAAACTGTTCAAAAGTGGAAACTTTGTTGGCTTATGTAATTATTTTTATTTGTGTAAACTACTATGATGTGTATATGCTGTTTGTTTCCCAATAAATAAATAAATAAATAAATAAATAAATAAATAAATAAATAAATAAATAAATAAATAAATAAACTGTCATACAAATATATAGCCCCAGAATTGTTCGTGCAGAATCTTTTATTTGATGTTAATTCAAATTTTGTAGAATTATTGGTTTCAATAATTATTTAAATTTAAAATTTAATATAAAATCTAAGATTTGTTATTTGAATAGTATAAAAATGTAAGTTGAGTGTCCAAAATCAATTTATGTTTTAATGAATTACTCCTCAAATTGGCTTAACGATTCTCGATAGTATATTTGATTTCATGTGCTGTGAGATATGTCAATTTATACGAGCACATGCCTACAAGGTAACAAAGCAGCAAAGGCATGAATAAAGCAAACGTAGCTTGAATATTTTACACGAGCACTCATTGAAACTTGTGTATCAGATTGTACCCTTTTTTTTTAGCTTCACGCTTTATCCTGCACGTGGCGGGGTACCTAACCTAGTGTTAAGACACTCCGTTATCCCTGCTTACTCCGCTACCGCTTTCCGCCTTTTCGAGGCGCCTTGCGTGTTGAGTGGCGGAACTCAACGCCGCGCTTTGTCTAGTTTGCCAGAGCAAAGAAAATGGAAATAGAAAAATCCATCTTCCCCGACTGGGAATCGAACCCAGAAACTGTCGCATTACAGGCAGACGGTCCTCTTTTATTTACACTTAATAAAAAAAATTAATAGACTTGTATATGTTGTAGATGATTTGATAGTAATATTACAAGAAAATCTTTCGAATTGATTATAGAAATAGACATACAATTATATTTGCTATTATTTCCAGAGACAAAGAAATATTAACAACTAAATAAAATGGAGCAATCTATTTTTATAGGGAAAATTCCATCTATAAATTGTTTATTTGATACAAAGAATCTATTGCCTCTGAATTTCATTACGCCTGATATAAAATAAAAAACATATTTTACCGAAAAAATGTTTTTTTCTCTAAAACACCTTACTAACATTGTAGTAAATTTAGAAAAGTGAATTGTCCAATTGTTAAATAACTTGTACGTGAGGGCAACGTAACACATGTATGGATCGCCATGAGATTGTGATGATGACTGCTGTCCGATATCTGCTCGAAAGGTACCATGAGCTTAGATAAGCTCAGCTTTTCAAAATGAAATTGGACTTAATATTTTATTATAGATATTTTTTCACATATAAATAAATTAAAATATCCATTTTGATACTGATATTAAAAAAGAAGTAACTTTCTATAGAAATAAGTAAGCGGTGAGAGTAATGTCGCCTTGTCAACCCTGCTATATGTGCGCATATAAAGTAGGGTAACAAACGTAAAGCTGAAGTAATTTTACGATCGTTACTGTTGTAGTAATGTATACTATTTATCAATAAAATTAAGACTAAAGTATTTAAACATAAATGAATGACCCTTCAAGGCTTTTGCCGAATAATTATTGTAATGTTTTTTTATATTATATGTCAAGATGAAGTCTAAGAGAATATCAAAAAGGGTAATAATATTGATAATGAGACCATAAAACACTTGGCTTGAAGAATTGTTACGGGAAAAACAATCAACAGCAGGGTTACCACCCTGGAATTTTGAGACTACCTTCTTTTTGATTTAATTTTTATACGGTGTACAGTGTAAAACCGATATTTGAATACCACTTTCCAGTATTCAACTAAAATATTAGAAGTAAAATATTGATTTTTGTCTTGAAAGTGTGATATATACCATGATCATATCAAACTATCTTTGTTCTTTTATTAATATGTACCATAAACTGATACATACATAAAAAATATGATCGCATTTCTCAAAGTATGGGATTTTGCTCTTATAAAGTTCGGATGTATATCAATACTTACGGAAAAGGTCTCCAAGTATCAACTTGGAGACCTTTTCCGAAAGTGCAAAAATAAATTTTCTTTGTATTGAAATTTTCAAAAAGTATATAGCATACACCAATATTTTGTTGAATTGTACAAAGCACAGATGTGATAGTATGAAGTATACAATATTTTGTTTGACGTACACGCTACAGGTGGCATAGCAGGCAGAGAACCTAGTGTCAAGATATCCCTACTTACTGGAAGACTTTCCTTGAAGACCTGAGGAACTTCACTTCGATCATAGTCTTTCTTGAGTATATATGGATGGGAAAATATATGTATTTCTTCTAATCGAGAGGGAATCGACCCAAGTACTACAAGCAAACACTAGGCGTAGTAGAAGAGCGTTTTACTGTAACAGGGTGCTCGCGCTCAGTAGAGTAGACATCTAAGTTTAACAATAACAGTATTTTCTCAGGTAACTTCGGGACACCAGCGCGCTTCGATATTTTCATATAAATTGCCCCGCTATTTATGCACTTTTACGTCAAATATTACGTAATTAATATATAAAATGCAATAAGTGTACTTTAAATTTAAACAATTTTACTGCTTATATTACATTATTTTTGATTTTGTAATTCACAACCAACAAACATATAAAATAACAAATAAAATGATAGTCTTTAAATAATACAATAAAAAATATATACAATTGAAATATTTGCTACAATCAATCTCGTTCTACATTTTTTCCTTCATATGTTTATAGAAATATGGCAAACTAGAATATGCCATATTTATATATATAAGAAGACAAGTTCCTTCCTTCTCGTGCAATTTTGACGAAACAAACTTCAAGCAAATATATTGTTTTCAGCTTTACTCCAAATTAGTTAGACATTATGTATTGAGTGGCAGGGGATTAAAATAGCATTTTTCCACAAATTGGGTTTGAATTCAGAACCGTAACTTTCAATTTGTGAGATTCTGCTATACCAAACTTAATCTCTGTAGACAGTAAAAAGTTGTGACCAAATATTACTCTATAAATATATTATCTGTTTCGTTTTAGAATAAAATTTAATTAAATTTCAAATAATTAAGTTTTATCCATCCTGTAGAACCTTTATATTTTATTTAGCTACATTTGAGATAAATATTAAAAGTGAACATTATTCGTACCAATCGGTTAATAAGAATATAGAGACTTATTGTTTAATACTTATTAGTTCTAAATGACTTCTCGTAAAGTTACACTAGACTCTTTACTCCTTAATTTGCATTAAACTGTGCTAGAAACCTATTAATATCTTATTTTAAACTGCTTACAGATTTATAATTTATACTGTAACATTGTTAAGATACTACGGCGATGGCGTTCTGTGAAGAGCCTGATAAATATGGAGATGGCATATATGGCATAATTATAATTGTTGTTCTTTTAGTTGTTATATCGAATAATCGTTTATTCTTTTTATAGCATGATAGATTTCGGTAATCTCTTGAACAGGTATAAACAGCATTTGTTTATCAGGCAATAATATGTTCTAACATATTATACATAAATGGTCGGTAGTCTCGTTAAGTTCGTAGCACGTCTACACAACCAAAGACCGTTTTCCGGGTATTGCTTGTCCCATCCTTGTAAGTAAATTAACAAATATTATTAGTATACACGTTCGTTATATAAAATTACATTCGCGTAGTATAATAATAACCTCGCAAATCATTAAGAGCGACTGACTGCATTTCGATGTGCTAAAAGCACAAAAGGTTTAAAGAGGTGAATTTTATATTTTGATGTAGAAAGGGTTGATTTGTATAAGTTATTACTATTAGGAACATAAAAAAGTGATCTTTTGAGTGTATATAATTTTAAAAAATTATTCTCTTAGTGACAGGAAATGTAAATATTTTTCATTAATTACTTTGAATGTATTCAAAATTTCTACTTATGTAGTAGTAAATCATATTACGCTTCGGTATAATTTATTTAATATGGTGACAAATTAACATATGACCATCATGTAGATATCCATATCGTATCGTATCGTAGATATCAATATTTGGTCTTTAGATGGAAATATTGGTTTCGTTAACCAGAAGATATTTATTTATAAATAAAAGGAAAAAAGGAAATTCCGCATATAGTAAAAGAACAAGAATACTATTGCCAAAACACTTACTTTTCCCTAATTACTAAGTACACTGCTTTATCTGTTAATTAATGCGTAGGAAATTAACATTTCGGAAATGTTTTACATATTTTATTAATTTCTACGCCGATTTCAACTTAATTACATAATAATATCCTTATTATTTGTTGTTCGCTATACTCACATCAATTGCCAGTCATCATTTCAGTCGGCGCCTTATACTTATTTAATCGTAAACCAAAACCGTTACGTTTCTTATATATTATGGTGATTACCATAAAAGTCATATTCGTTTTTATCGCCCATATATATGTTTTTTACCCCGTAGTAGGTAAGTAATTTCCAATAACCAATTAGGTCGGATATGCCCAGGTGTGTCCATCTTTGACAGCTTGATAAATAGTCGTATCGAGAATTTGTGGCTTTCGGACTTTATTTCTTATTGAAAAAATCATGGATTTCTTTCTGTAACGAGTTTGGTGTTTTCGTGATATATTTCTAAAGTTGATATTAATTTAAAATTGTTTTTATTTATTGTTTTGTGTATTATTCTTACGGCCTTATTCATAAAAAGTTATAGCACGCTTAAAGACTCGATATAGTACAGTTGTCAAAAAACGTTATTCATAACAGCATTTTAGTGCCAATCAGTTCTATAAACCTATCATAAAGTTATAGAGCCGAGAACCCTACTATAAGAGTGTTTTAACGTCCAAAGATGGCCGATTCATATAACAGCTGATTATAGCTCATACTAATATGAGCATTGATATGACGTCGTCGAGTCGCTTGTCATCAAGAGTGTCAATTTCAGTTTCGTAAACAAAATAAAAAAAATGACGTTTTGTTCGATATTTATTAACTATATTTAGTTATTAAGAAGTTTATTAATAATAAATTCTACATAAGAAAGGTGCACAGAACATAGGTAATACTTGTCCACATCTAAACAATTTTCAATTCTTTGTCGTTTTACTTCTTTTGACTTAATTTTTTAAAAATTAAGTAAGTTTATAAATTAAAATAAAATAAACATTTGTGTTTTTGTGATAACAACGACGTAAATGAAGCCGGTAAATGTCAAGCCAGATCCAACAATATATTTTTGTACGTAATATTATCTGTGGTCATACTACGTATGTCAATGCGTTTGTCTCTTATCATCTGTGGATTTACTGGTATTTTCGGCAACAAGTCGACCGACTTCAGTATAGTGGCAACATTGTGAACGTATAAATTAAATTAGTGACACTTAAGTTATAGAAGGCTTATAGAGCGTTTATGAATACAAATATTTATCGAACGTTCTATAAGCCTAAAGAGCGTGTTAACTAAAGTATACTTAAAACATTCTATAAGACTTTTTTATGAATAAGTCTAATAGTATAACGATACTATATGTTATATTTAGTCCAGAGAAAAAAATGTTTATAATAATCAATATTATTACGAGGAAATGATACGTACACGAGTACCTAATTAATAATTAAATAGTCAAATTAAGTATATGTATAATTTAGAATTATATTAAATCTGTGTAGGCAGAGAGAAACCTGTGCACTGAGTTCCTGGCTTCTGGTTTGCCTGCCCTGTGGCAAACCAAAAATAAATCTAGTAAATTATCCACTTTAGAAGAACAGCTGAATAGTAATAGTAACTTGAAGCACACATTAAACAATAATTACAATTTACCATAGCACAAGCACACATTACCTCACGCTAAAATTATAAAAAATAAATCGTAGCAGATAGATTTAGACATGTCGAGATGAATGAACAATGATTTCTGCATCAATTACTCAACAGATCGGTCGCGGAACAGAACGGACTTCTCCCGTCGTGGAGAGAGACGCAATAATACATACGCTTTCAGCTGATACTTACTTTGAAAGGAAACATAACTAGAAAATATATTAGATTAAAATTTAGTTAGTCTACTTTAACTACATTATAATACGGTTTTAAACATTAACGGTCTAAGAGAATCGCGAGTTCGAGTTCCGCTACGTTTTTTTTAATTTTTTTTACTATATAGTAACACATAAATTGTAAAGGCATTAAAATTAAACAATTTATTAAATAACGAGTTAAAATTTGCTGTAATGATTGTATTATATTGTTAATATTAAAATATTTTAAATAAGACTTTTACCTAAGTTAAGTTTTTCAGTAATTGTATAGTTTACGGCATTATTCATTAAAAGTTATAGCACGTCGTAAGTCTTTTTATAGTATGGTTATCAAAACACGTTATTCATATAAGAATTTCAGTGTTAATCAGTTCTATAAGCCTATTATAAAGTTATAGAACCGATAACCCTAGTATAACAGTGTAAGGTGCTTTTTTGCGTCTGTATTTTCATTCTCTATAATAAGGATTTGTTCTCTTAAAATTATCTACAAAAACAGCAAGTGCTATATGTAATTTTAAAAAGCTTTCTAGAAAACCTTATTTAGATTAATTACCATGTCCACATCTAACCAATTTCCGCTTCTTTCTTTGAACATTTTGATTCCATTTTTTATATACAGGGTGTGGATGTTACCACGACCTTCATTTAAAGCATAGTATTAACTAGAATTTATAAACTTGATAAAATTATAAAAGTAGTAAAACTTTCAAAAATAAAAAAATATTTTTTTCAAACAAAATAAATAATTAAATTATTGTTCCAAAATAAAACGCCATTTGTCAAGTATGACGCGAGAGTACACTGTACTGTCAGAGCGAGACAGAGATATATCTCTTTTTCTTTTAGTTATATTTTTGAATGAAAGGTGACAGATTGACAATGTTTAATATTTTTGTAGTACGTCATTCGTATTTAATGATGTCTACCGCACGCGTTACATAGCACGTGTAAATATCGTGAAATGGATAATTTATGCTGTACTTAAACTATTAAAAATTATGGAATAGTTTTTCATATATAACCTCGAAATATTTTCCCCTATAAGTAGTTTTGATAACGGCCGCCGTGTCAGATACACCTGTATAAAATTTTTTAATTATGGAAACCAAAGAAAAATAAGCAATCGCGCTTTTTACGTAAACAATGAAGCACATCGCGCACGCCGGTACTTTTACAACTATAGCCAATAATATAATTATTAGTACGTAATATTGTCAATAGTCACATTAGGTCGATGTTTATTCTTTAGTTTATTTCTTGTCTATCTATCGATAAACCAGTACTTTCGGCAACGAGTCGGTCGATTTCAATATAGTGGCAACATTGTGAACTTATAGCTTTTTTTTTTTTTTTTTTTTTTTGCCGTGCTTATCTGCAATCAGTCCCAAACTATAAGCAGATTTGTTTTATGTAAATTATGTCACGTCTAAGGAGCTCCCCAGCAGGAGACACCTCATTCTTTACCATCTGTCGCCAAATTTCAGGATATCATGGCGTTTCAGTCGCTTAGTGTAACTAATAGTTGCTAAGGCGGTGGCTAAGTCGTTTGGGTGATTTTCTAACCGTGTTTTGTATTTATTCCCTGTTATTTTTAACTCCTCCTTAACAGTTCTTATGCTCAGGGCCTTATGGATCTCGGTGTTGGTAATGAACCATGGTGCATTTGAAATAGTTCTTAAGATAATATTTTGCAACCTTTGTATTATGTTTAGGTTGGAGTCGCAAGCGCTTCCCCATAGCTGTGCGCCGTACATCCATATTGGTTTGAGGATCACTTTATATATCAGAAGTTTATTATCAATTGATAATTTGGAGTTACGTGCCATTAACCAGTAGATGTTTTTGAACCGCATGCTCAGCTCATCTCGTTTTGACTTTATGTGTTTTTTCCAGGTTAGTCTTTTGTCCAGGTGCATACCAAGGTATCTAACAGAGTCACTCTGCGGTATGATATTATCGCCCAGTTTTACCGGTGCACAGCTTCCCCTCCTCAGAGTAAATGTGATGTGTACAGATTTAGTTGTGCTGGGTTTAATTTTCCATTTTTAGATCCATTCATCAACCTTATCAAGGCTATTCTGTAAGGTAGCAGATGCTGTGTTCGGATCCTTACTGCTCGCTAGAATAGCGGTATCATCAGCAAATGTAGCTGTTGTTACCCCATGTGTTTCAGGTAGGTCAGCTGTGTAAATGGTATATAGGACGGGCCCAAGTACAGATCCCTGTGGGACTCCAGCCAATACATCTTGGATATTGGATAACTCTCCATCGTCCCTAACCTGGAATATTCTGCATGTGAGGTATGACTCCATCAACAAATAGTAGCTATGTGGCAGAGATGTTTTTAATTTATAGAGAAGGCCTCTGTGCCACACCTTATCGAATGCTGCCTGAATATCCAAAAACACTGCAGAGCAGTATTCCTTATTTTCCAAAGATTCTCTTATCTTATCACACACACGATGTACTTGTTCTATTGTAGAGTGCTTTTGTCTGAACCCAAATTGATGTTGGGGTATAACAAGGTTTTCATTGAGTATGGGTAATATTCTGTTTAGGAGAATCCTTTCAAATACCTTAGACAGTACAGGCAAGAGGCTTATAGGTCTATAAGATGATGCATCTTCCGGGGGCTTCCCAGGCTTGTGAATCATTGTTACTACGGATACCTTCCATAATCTGGGAAAATATTGTACACGCAGCACCCCATTAAAGAGAGCGACCAGAAACACCAATGCTACCCTGGGAAGCTGCATGATAACTTCTTTTGTGATTAGATCGAATCCAGGCGCTTTTTTGTTTTGTAGTCCATTTATAGTCCTCTTCAATTCTCCGATTTTGACTGGTCTTGGGGGAAGGGAAAGTTGTAAGTCCTGTTGTAAAGTACATTCGACTTTGTTCTCAAACTCTGCATTTTTGCCTTCATTAGGTGTAAAGATGGTAGCTAGGTGTTTTGCAAACATGTTGGCTCTTTCTTTGTTTGTCTTGGTCCAACCAGATTGGGTTCTAATGGGACATTTGTATTGTTGGGGCCTGTTTAACGCTTTAGTAAACTTCCAGAGAGAGTATTCTGTCGATTTTGTGGCAGTTAGATTTTCCAATTTATTTTGTAGTGTGGCATTATTTAAGTCGTCTATTGAGGCTTTCAGCTCTCTACAAGCTTTATTAAGTGCGGTCTTATCACTTCTATGCCCAGTCTGGTGCCATACTCTACGCAGTCTTCTCTTCTCTAGTATTTTACGTTTTAATTCGAGAGGTATGTTTCCAGCTGCTTGGTAGTTTATTTCCTTTTTTAGAGGAGTATTAATCCAGCAAGCCACTTGTATCAAGTTAGTAATGTATTGGGTCGCATCATCTATCTCGTCAGGTGTTTTCAAGGAGACTTTTAAATCGATTCTTTCCTTAATATACTCTCTGAATCCTTCCCAGTCAGTAAGATGATTACACAAGGTGTCAGGCCTCTCGTAGCAAATGATAGATGTACTAATAGTTAGAATAACAGGAGTGTGGTCAGAACTACTGTCTAAGCAAGATTCAGCCTTCAAATAATTTATAGACAGTCCCTTTAGTACAAAGAAGTCCAGCAAATCTGGTTTTTTATTTGGATCCGCGGGCCAATAGGTAGGTTCTCCTGTTGAAATACAGCTGAGATTGTTTTCCTCTAGGCTTAGTTTTAGTTGCCTACCTCTAGTTGTTGTCAATCTCGATCCCCAGTATATATTTTTGGCGTTCCAGTCACCACCAGCCACAAATCTTTCTCCTAGTGTTGAGAAGTATTCTGCGAAGTTTGTTGCACTTATTGTATGTCTCGGTGGACAGTATATAGCTGAGAGGTTTATTTGTCCACAGCTCCCTTCCACCGCGATGGTCGTGGCCTGAATATGGTTTGTCTTATATTCTGGGAGCACTTGGTGTTTAATAGAATTTCTTATTACAGTGGCTGTTCCTGCATGACCCGTTCCATCAGGATGAGTAGTGACATAAGTACTGCATCCTTTGATGTTGATTTTACTTTTATTTGTACAATGTGCTTCAGAGAATAGAATATCATCAAGTTGGTTATTGTATATCAAGAGTTCTAATTTAGCCTTGTTTGGGGCAAGTCCATTAATGTTCCAGGTGCCCACTCTCAAGGCAGTCATTTTGATATTTTTTCGACCAGGGTGTCTATGAGACTCAACAGAGTGCTCATCTGTTGTAAGATAAAATTGATTTTTTTCGATTGTTTTATTAATAATTCTTCTATTTTGCTGCTTATGCTCGTTGTAGTTGGTTCTGGTTTTTTCTTTTTCAGTACATCGGAGTAGAGTTGAGGTTCTTGCGTTTCTTTGGGATGTGGTCGAATTTCTATAAGGGTGTTTTTATTTGACACCTCCTGGTTTTTACCCTTGAATGGTTGGTTCCTTGTAAGGTTGGTACGTCTTTTTAGGATCTCTTTGTAGACTTCGCATCCTTTATAATTGGCTGGGTGTGCGCCATGGCAAAGGGCGCATTGTGCGGGTGTGTTGCGATCTTTTTTTGGGCAATCCGCTGTCTTATGGCCCTGGGCACATTTTACGCATCGGTAGGGTCTCATACAGTAGTTTTTAGAATGACCATACTGTTGGCACCTTTGACATTGTGGCAATGTTGTTTTCTTTTTTGGATCTTCTATTATTACTGCTTGGTGGTAAATATATTTAATATCTTTGACTGCTGCGTTGTTGGGTCCTGGTTCGATATTGACAAAGAATGTGGAGGTTGGTTTCTTGTCAGGTCCAAATTTTGAATTTATTATTTCACCATAGACTCTGTTTCCGGTGTTTTCAATTTCTTCTACTATTGCACTATGTGGAGTTGTATGGTGTAGATTTTTTATAACTACTCTATAACATCGTGGATCTCTCAAGTTAAAAGTATGCCCTATGAGTCCTTTATTACGGACAACAGTTATAATATTTTGTATACCGCTATGTCCATACAAGTTATTCTTAGCTGGTTTCTGTTGACAATTTTTATGGTAAAGCTTTCCTTGTCGGCTGTGGATTGAAGTAATTCAATAAGTTTATTTACGTCTTCAATGCCATATAATATTATAGGTGGTGGTTTACTTGGCCGTTTTTCTGTTGGCTTATTAGATGTTTCTTTGGGATCAAGTGGTAATTCACTAAACATATTATTTGTTGTAATTTTTTCTGGTGAAGGAGACTGGAGTTTTTGCCGTTTTCGCTTATTGCTCCGGCTTACTGGGACTCTTTGCCAGTCTGGTGGTTTTGGTGCTGCTGTGTCAGGAGTCTTGTTCTGTGACATTGTAGTTGCTGCTTCTACTTGTGGAATACTTCCCAGCGATGAACTTCTAGTTCTTCTAAACAGGCTTGGATGGAATGCCTGCTGAATAAATCGTTTTTCCAGTAGCATTCACTGGTGTAGGGGCCTGGTTACCCGCCTCTACACAGTCTTCGGTATCATATTTCTCACCACAAGGCCCGGGTACCTCGTGGCGCCGGGGGTTAGCCGGATCGCATAACAAATCGCATTCCTTATTTTCCATATTTCATCAAAAAAAAAAAACGGGAAAGTAGTAGCAGGTGTTTCCCATGCACCTGCTCTCGGATTTTTTTTGAGGATATTTAGTCGCTCATGGTCCCCGATGACCAGTGTGATGGGTTATTTGACCGCCGCCCATGGCTCGGCGTTGTTGCTCATTTAGCACCACCCAGGGGGCACGTGTAGGGTGGGCCTAGGAAAAGGTGGTAAATCCTACGGACGCGAGCAACTATTACCCCCCAACTTATAGCTTATATTAACAATACTTTAGTAAGAGATGGTTTATAGAGAATTTATGAATACACACTTTTATCGAACGTTCTAACGTTATAGAGCATTTAAACTAAAGTATGCTTAAAACGTTTTATAAGATTTTTTTATGAATAAAGTCATTAGTTTTTTGTTAAGACACACCGTGCTTCACCTCCACAAATTTGACATTCACTATATTCTTAATAAATCACAGTTAATTAAGTAGTATAGTCAGTGACGAGGCGTGAAGCGCATATGTACCGGATGCAAATAATATTTTTTTAGTAATCGGTAAACGCTTTGGCCGATAAAATTGTGGTTAAAGACATTTAAAATTACACATTCCGGCATGGATATATACAGATATAATGGAAAAAATCATCCTTTTATTGGCGAGACGATATCTTCTAGGCAGTCGAACTAAGACTCAAGCAGAAAATCGATTTACTTAGAACAGACGTCTTCTACTAAAAATATAAATTTTATGAATCACATAATAATTCATTTTGTAACTGGTTACAGATAACAAATTTAACTATTGTTTTTCAAAGCTAAAACTTCTTTTTTTTTCACAAACATTAAAGCTAATATAAGGATTTCTTTCTTTCAAAACTTATTTATCAAAGGACGAAAAAACTTTGACGACAATCAACTGACTTTTCCCTCAATCAAACCATTACAAAAATGGACTTTTAAAAAACAAGCCATTGACAAGACTTACCTTGTTTGAGCATTTGCATTTCAAATTTGTGACAAGTGGACGTATTTGTTTGACTTACATTTTGTCTAATACAAAAAGATGTCATTTTAGTATGGTTAGATTTGTATTTAATTTTATATTGTTTTTTTACAGTAAATGTAAAATTGCTATGTATTTCATGTATTATTTTAGTTTCTAATTTTTATATTTTATCTTATATTTGTTTCACTATAAATCCAAGACGATATTTTTATCATGACCTGTCTCTATAAAACATTATTATATTATTATTAGACATACGCATTAATACGCTGCAATATACGCTTATATGTCAGCTAAAACTTGGTAAATCATAGCAATGGTAGTTTATCATGTAAACTTTAAATTATATCTGTTTCATGAGTCAAATTAACTGATAATAACTGAAACCACACTCATTTTTATAATAAATTAGCTTGCTAGCTGAATTAGCTATGAACGTAGGAGTAGGAGAGACTGGTATTCTAACCAAAATTATGGTAGAAGGCATAACAACTATTCATTTTATATTGTAAATAGTAATCATATACCTTAGAATCGTCTAAAACATGAAAATTTTTTTGTTTAATAATTATAAATTATTATCAAATAAAATTTCTTTTTTTTTCTTTTATTTAGTGATTTATAGTCAAGATGGTATGTATGTTATGGACACTGTGCCTGACGTAACGCGTTGTATTGGCTAAGCTCATCAGAGTCTATAGCTTCTCATTATAATATACGCATCGCAAGGGTTACCGTATTTTATTACTAGCATTACGGCGTCAGGTAGTTTTTCCTATCATTTAGACACAGGGCTCTGTCTCCAACAACGCATGTCTTTTGGATAGTTCGTCTCAAAGAACTTTCTCTCAGATATACTCGTACCGCGTACGTTATGTTATACACGATTGTGCAACATAATGCGATGCAAAGGCAACCGTAGAGGCAGAAGTGAGTCACGAGCGTTTCATATTTCGTCAATGCATTGATGCACGAAAAAGCGAGTCGGGATGGAAACTATTTTCACATAATTATTTTCAAGTAGTTGACGTTTTGTAGAGTCCTCCATTTTCATTTCCGATAACTCAATGTAACATTTTAACAAAATAAATTTTTGTTTTATGAAATATTTCATCAAAATTGTCTTGTTGTTTGATGATAAGCATTTTAATGTTTATTAAGTAAGAATATTCATAAAATCTTTATAACACAAAGAAAAATAAGTTCAATCTTTTTAACTACGCAACTATGTGGTCTTGACTAATAAGGCTAATATGGATTTTTATGCTTACGTTTTTTTTTCTATATCTACGAACAACGGTATAGAAAACGTCACTTTTATTTACAAATATGTAATTCCTTTCTAACTATAACATAATATAAGATATTAGTAGTATAGGTATATACCCGTTTAAGGTAACATTTAATAATATCGAATAAACTGTGTCGAAAGGTCAATGAAGAGTCGTAATGTTGCAACTCGCCGTACGCAAATAATATTTTATGAGTGGTCGGAAAACGCTTTTGCCTAAAAAATACACAATTGATCAAATTTTAAATTACTATACTGTAATATATAGAATTATTGAAGAAATCCATCCTTTTATGATGAAAATAAAAATATAAATGACATTATTTATTTCTATTACGGTATGTTATTTCACTATTCCGATAATTCTGAAGGCTATATTAATAAAATAATATAGGCGGAGTGTGAGATCGAACGTGCATCCAGGTGTAACGGCAGTAACTTTTTATGAAGTAAACTGTGAAAGTAAACTGTGATATAATGAAATTGTCTTGTGATGAAAATAAACTAGTGAGCTTGTAAAGATTTTTTTAAGAAACAAAACGCAGACTAAAAGAATATATATATTTTTAAATATTGTTAGAAAAGTTAAGATTTTTTTTTTTTTTTTACAATAAGAGTCTATGTTATATTGAAACTTATAACGAAGTTGCTTATGATAAAAAAAAAACGTTATTTAACGTTAAATTATAATTACAGTTTTATTGCTTGCTACTTGCCGAAGTACTCTAAGGAACATAAATAGTTGTTATGTCTAGTCTGATAGTCACAAGTTCAGCGTCGTTGCCAAGTTTGTATTTTATAATTCCACTGTCTCGCTGGTACAAGCCTAAACTTTAGCATTAACGTTAGAACAGAAATTTCTACTACTTTTTCGTTCATTTTCTGGCTGTAATCAAATTTATAAGATGTATTTAAAAAAGAAAGACAGCTAGGAAATGAGAAGCGCTGATAAAATCCAACACTACTTACACGCTGGCACTCAGAAGCTACCTCATAATGACCAGCGACTGTTATGAATTTACATATATTATGTTCTTTACAATCATCACTGTAACATACAACCAACTAATGTAAAAATATACTTTTATTGATATAAGTGGGCTTATAATTATTATAATCTCTGCCAGCCTACTAGTATATTTCCAATTATTTACATAGTTACGTTACACTATTTTAAATTAAACTTTAATTAAAATTTTAATTAACATTACACTATTTTAAATTAAAATAAAATAATAACAGATAAAGAAATTATGTGGTTATGATACTCATAACACAGCCAGATACTAAGTCAATTGTTCTCACAGAGAAATAATTCTTCCAGTTGAGATTTAAAGAACAAAAGGAACGGGGGATAATCCTTAGATAGGATTAGGAAGTATGTTACAAAAGGACGTACACAAAAATGAATTTTATGTTCATGTTACTTATACATAGATACTTCAAGTGACAAAAATGTGGTTTACTAATTATACTTAAATATACAAGAGCTACGTCGCGCTTTGTATGAAATTCCTCGTGTAAGTAAAATCTATAGTTGAAATAAAAAGGTAAATTAAATTTTGTCAGGAGGATCTGCTTTCCGAGCCCTTTCGGACAACGTCTTATAATTTGACATACATTGACTACATAATTTGACGATTCGTATTGGTTTGATCGTTTAAAGAATATTATTATTTACTTTTGTATGTAAAAAAGTTGTATATCTCTATTGAGGAAAATGGGTACGTGTTAATAATGTTGTATATTGAATTTCACGCAATTACATGTTTATATTATTTTTTATGGCTAAGATTATATGAAATGTAAAATTTAGTTTTAATTTGCATTTTGCAAAAGATGCAAAGGTGTAATTTTAATATGGATTCTTAGAAAACAGATACTTTTCAATAACAAAATATATAGGCCTATATTTTGTTTTCCAGCAAATCACTATCTCCTCTGATATTTTAATTTTTTTTAATTAAACCTGACTGCTTGACTGTATGATATGATGATTGTGAGCTGAATGGTGATTCACGGGGACGATTATTTTCATCGATAATAAAAATAATAATATCGTTTTATGTTTTTTAATATACTTGCTACTGCAAGTTATCATAAGTTGCTTGACTTTCAAATATCTTGTTTTTGATAATTGCATGAAATAGGTTTTTTTTAAATATTTTTTATTCCTTATATGTGTCTAATATTTGTCAATATTTATTTTTTATATCATTACTAACATTTTAATTATTCAATCAAGTAAAACGGACATTCGGTTTAATACAATATACCCGATGTAACTAAAGGTCCGACCAATAGCCGCGTACTCAATATATGAGACAGTATAGGAGAGAAGCTATCATTGATCCTTTAATAAGCACTTAGCTTGATTGCTACATTAAGCTCTGAAGCTTTTAGAGGGTACAAAAATATTGAAAGTACGAGGCTTTCATTTTTTTTACTTTTAATGATGTATAGATAGTATTCTTTTATCATAAATAAAAACAATAACTTCATCGTTGTGGCACAGGGCCACAGTTAGTACCTGCGATGGCTCGTGGAATCGATTTCCACTTGGGGAAGACGGATTATTTCTTTTCCAATTTTTTTCTCTCTGGCAACTAGGCAACGCAGCGTTGAGTCTCGCTACTATATCCCTTGAAAGACGGAACGAACGGAAGGGCGTGTCTTAACACTAGGTTCCAACCACGGTACCTGTAGTTTCCTCTGCCTACCCTGCTACGAGAGGAACGAGGCGTGAAACTAAAAATAAACAGATTGGGATTGGTTATATATCAACAGATTTATCATACATTCGATGCATTCGCTACGTTGACACACGTCAAACGAATGGCAACCAATCTGTCACTATCGATCGATGTTCGAATGTATGTATTCACTTCACCATCAATTCAGAATATTGAATTGAAGAAGTAAACTGTGAGTATTTCGTCTACTTTATATATATATATATATATATATATATATATATATATATATATATATATAGATATATATATATATATATATATATATATATATATATATATATATATATATATATATATATATATATATATATATATATATATATATATATATATATATATATATATATATATATATATATATATATATATATATATATATATATATATATATATATATATATATATATATATATATATATATATATATATGTATTCACTTCACCATCAATTCAGAATATTGAATTGAAGAAGTAAACTGTGAGTATTTCGTCTACTTTATATATATATATATATATATATATATATATATATATATATATATATATATATATATATATATATATATATATATATATATATATATATATATATATATATATATATATATATATATATATATATATATATATATATATATATATATATATATATATATATATATATATATATATATATATATATATATATATATATAATAATATATATATATATATATATATATATATATATATATATATATATATATATATATATATATATATATATATATATATATATATATATATATATATATAATTTTAATACATATTACTATGTGAGTTAATATCAATATGAAATTTATGTAATAAGGGTTACACTTCTGTAGATTCTATATTGCAAACCAAATGAATTTCTTTTAAGTCTCTTTATGTTTGCTAAATATAGTGAGCTAACATTTTTATGACCAAGTTGATTTAAGTAGCTGTTTTTTTTATCATATCGTTATGAATATTAATACAATTACGATTGGCACTTTATGTGGCAATTTTCTAACGTCAACCGGAATATTTATAAAACCTCTGCAGAAGTTCTAAAATAAAATATTTTTTCTTATATATAATTTTACAATGAATGAACGAACCATATACACCAGTAATTGAATTTTTGTAAACTCAATTTATCGCTAGCTGGAATAAAATTTTTACATTTAATTTCAATAGTAACAGAGTATAATATAAAAGTATTAATTTCCTCTCAACAAGTATTTTGAATTTTTTATATAAAATCTCAAAAGAATCATCGAAGTATAAAATACCGACGCTGCTCGCTTATTATATTTACTTTGTGTTTGCAAATTCCGATTTTGAAAGCATCATAACCATAAATATGATTATGTTACTCTACACGTTGTTGTATCTCACTTGCCAAGCAAAATTAACTTATAGCTTATTTTTATATATCTACGGTATACAGGAAGAGCAGAAGACAATTGAAGTCTTTCCATGAATAAATATATAACAGTTATAAAAAGGATTTTAGAAATTTATTTTTTCTGAAAGAGATCTTAGCTTATATAACAAAAAGGAAAAACATTTAGAGAAAAAAAATTGTCATGCTTTAAATTTTATAATTATAAAATTGCAATTCCATCTGCTTTTTATAGAAGCGTAATATAGCGCTTTATGCGATTAACATGAAGGTGTCTG